>MU271507.1:35658-51718 GCA_021432655.1 Atractiella rhizophila
TTAAGTGGACTATCATGTCAACTGAGAAAACAGCAACAGCCAATAAGATAACTGCAAATATAAGAAAGACGGTGGCAACAATCATGACCAAAGAAGCTTGAACGTATTGTTAGGAGAAGATTTCTTTTCCCTCCTCGCCCCATCATGCATCTCCGTCGCGGCCTGTGCCTCTCCTTTAGATTCGTAGAGTCGTTGAGCATACTCCAGCTCTTCAAGGGCAGCGCTACTCTTCACTGGGCTGATCACAGCTCGATACCCTCCTGAGCACGATGCTTTCTTCTCTTTCCGCGGCGAAGCAATTTCGAGGGCTATTCACTCATCTTGAGCATCACGTTTTTAGCAAGAGCGCTAGAGCTCACAAATCGCCGTTTCTCCTCTAGGATTGGTATATCTTCGAGTCCAACCGGTCTGCCTACACATTGATCTTTTGTCAGCATGCAACGGTTGAATAGTGCAGACAAGAGGCACCTCTCCAGAACACAGCGTTCGTCTTATCCAATATCTTCCTAACCCATCTTTGAGCCGCCGGTCTCATTCTAGGATCTCGGATGCCCTGACGCCTCTTTGCTTCCCAAACATTATGCTACCGCTCAACACCTTCTCCTCCAACTTAGGGCTTGCTCCCGTGTCCTTCTCCACCGCAGCCTTGATCCCATCCCGGATGGACGCGATCCCGAGCGATTCGTCGCTGGCTTTAACCGATTCGATGAAGACCTCGACGAGAGGATTGTCATCCACAGGTTGGACAAGATTGGTGAATGTGATGGTAATGGAGGCTGGGATTGCGGCATGTTCCGTGGAATCGAAAGTAGGCGCTGCTTTGAATGTGGGAGCGGCCATTCCTAGAGGCAGAATGGAAGGAAGTGCATCTAAAAAGCTTGGGTTGAGCCTTAGAAGGGACAAATCTGAGCTCGTCATCGTCGTCTTCGTCTTCGCCTTTTCTGTCGTCCTCTTGTCCGGGAAAGCGGTTGTAGAATCCTCCAAGGAGATCTCGATTTCTCTGACGGATGTAAGATGCGAAAGGACACACTGATTTCGTTCACTCCCAAACCGTGCTCTTCCAAATAATCGTGGAGGCTCTCTTCTGACATTCTGGCCTCGTTTGCTTTCGCCCGTTCAAATTCATTGAGTACACTGGGGAGGAGTGGGAAGGGGATAGTCTGAGGAGCCTGGCTATCAGCATTTCATTCTCTGTCAGATTGAAAGCATACGGATACTGCCAAGAGGTTGGACATGGCACTTATATTATTATCGTAAGCAATATAGCTAAACACGTAAATCGTTACTGGAGCGGGTCGTAAAAGTAGCAGCAGAGATCCAGATGTTGGCTGTTTACTCAACTTCAATGCGTAAAGAAGGTTCGGAGAATATGGGAGTGTAGTCACGTGCTTCTCATCAGCTTTTGGGCTACACGTCTACACGTATTTATTGAAGGGACGAGTTCTTGGGAAGGTCTGGGTCTTGGACCAGATATATGCCTTGAGGGAGCGAAAATGAGGATTCCATGGGTTCAGTGAAAATACAACGACAACCATCCATTTCATTGCGGTCACTCCCACTCAACCGGTGAGAGAAGTTGTCTTCCCAGCTGCGAAACTGATCTTAGCCTACACATCAACGCACCACCGAGTGTCATCAGTATTTAATTCAGCTTGAAGGGAAGGGAGGAGGAAGGCGAACGATTGCATCCTTATCCGTCTCGCACGAGAGGTAGGTTCCAGGTCGGAACTCGAGAGGGAGGGCTTCACATTTGGTGGAGGCGGGACAGGCCGATGTGACCCATTGCTTGTTAATGCACTGTTCGCACATTCCAACCGGGTCAGTTCTTCAGCTTTTACGGGTACGGGAGAGAAAGAAAGCGAGTAAAGGAAGGGTTAACGAACCTGGGCGAAGCCTCCATCCAAGCACGCCACGCTTCCGCTCCTACACTTCTCGTTCGAGTTGATTGCCGCAAACGACTTATTCAGCCTCTGGGCCTTCCTCACGTTCGACGTTCGCATCTGGGCGAGCAGCTTTCTGAAGAAGTTGGCGATCGCGCTATTCCCGTTCCCATTGCCACCTTTTCCGCCTCCCGATCCACCGTTATTGTTTCCTTTCCCAGTGGAGGTAGCAGCAGCGGAAGAAGTCGTCTTCGTCGCGTTGCCTCCACTGGCTTTCGTGGTCGTGGTCGCGGTGCCGGCTTTGGAGGTGCTCGTTCCCGCCGCAGCTTTGGAAGTGGTTGTGACCGCCGCAGCTTTGGAGGTGTTGGTGGGAGGAGTGGCGATCTTGGTTGGTTGGCCGGCAGAGGGGGTGGAGGTGCCGATAAGAGTGCGTGGGTTTCCAATGTCTCCTCCGTCGTCTTCACAGTCGGGTAGGTTATCGTCTCCAAATAGTCCTCCAGTTGCACCGGTGGCTGCAATCCTTCGCTCTGTAACGGCAATGTAGTATATTAGATGTCATCGATGGTGCCGAGGGAAGGGGGTGAGGACACACCAGCATCCTCTTGCGTGTCACATGTAATGCTAGTCCCTGCCTTATTAACCAAGGGAAGAACTTGACAGCTCAATCCACTAGGGCATTGAGTAAGGAGCCATTTTCCATTGCCGCATTGAGCGAATTTGCCTGTCATCAACCGATGTATTGGCATCATTCGAAAATCAAGGGAAAAGCAGAGAAACCAGCGCACCATCGATACACGCCAAGTCTCCGGTGTTGCACGCATCGGAGGCAGAGAGCTCGGCGAAATCCCTGTTCAGTTTCTGGGCTTCTTGTCCATTTGCGAGTGTGAATTCGGCACGTCTGAAGTGGCGATGAGAATTGGAAGAGGGGAGGGGGAAGGCGAGGGAGAGGGAGAAGAGAGGAAGAAGGGCGAAGATGGCGATCATGTCGTTTGTTGGTGTCCTGGTAGTAGGAAAGAATGAAGTGCAGCTGGTGCAGAAAGAATGACAAGCGCTAGGCTTTGGATGGATGGACGGTAGGCGAAGAAAGAAGGTAGAGTCCACCGGACTGTTAAAGATCGAAATGTCACGAAGGACGATAAAGAAAGACGAAGTTCGCTTTGCGAAGGACGACGACCACCTAAACTTCAAGTGAAGGGACAACTGAACTCGAGTTTCGAATCAAAAGGGAAAATCATGAAGCGGACTCTGCCTTTATATTCCAACAAGATAGGTTGTTCAGGCACAGCGTGAAGTGAACCCGCCCGAACAGATGGAATGTGGGCTCTCCGAGTCTGCCTCCTCATCACAAGATAGCATGCCGAAAGGAGTTTCATGAATTGTCACCTGGAGACGGCCTTTCTCCGAGAGCGAACATGAGATGTGCTTTGTCCCCTTCAGGCACTTCACGTTGAATGAAATAGACACTAAATTTGACTAATAAGTTGGCCGTCCTGAGTTTCACGGTGAAGGCTGTGAATAAAAAAGATTGGAGAATGTGCAAGCAAGAACAGTCCATCCTGAATTCTTCAGGACACCCACTGCCAAACACGCGTCTCGGAATCAAAACTAGGAACATGATGGTTCCTGAATGTCTCCTCTCTCCCCCTCTATTCTGATATACGAGAACATATTATCCTTCCCTATCGTGTATGATACCGCTGAGACAGAAAGACTCTACAAGAAGAAAGGAAATTTAGAGAATCAGGATGAAGTATCACGTGAGGAACGTAGCATCTCGGGCCTTCTGCTCACATTGCCGGGAGGAACCTGAAACGACGACGTGAAGCATTCTTCTCCTCCTCAGCAGACAACCCCTCCTTCATTTGTTACATATTTCGTGCGCATAATCTCTACTAGTTTACTCACGAGTGTCAGTATACTGACTTCCGGTGGCGAGTAAAGGTCACGTCACGAATTCACGCATTCAACTAATTTAGAGGAAGCTGCAAGAATGTCTACTGGCAGCATTGTCAACGGCAATGGCTCTTACTCTAGTTCCAATGGGGAAGGAACAGAACACACATTACGTCAGTCTTTCCCTTTTTCTGTCCTCCTGTCGTTCAAGTTGTGCTCTGGGCAGAAATCATCGACGAGTCTCAACAATTCAGGTCTTTCCCTCTCCTCCCTTCCTTCCATATCTGAACCTTCTCCGTGATGGAACAGCACATCCGTCCCAGACTCTATTAAGCGCTGGGGACTCTATGACGCCGGTTTCGGCTACGACGTCGTTGCTGTGTTTGGGAGTCAGAGCACGGGGAAGAGTACGTTGTTGAATAGGTTGTTTGGGAGCAAGTTTGCAGTTATGAGCGAGACGGAGAGGAGGCAGACTACTAAAGGTGCGTTTTTATGGCATTTGTATTTGGGATGTTGGCGCCGCCAAGTTGGAGTGGAAGGACGAGAAATATTGACGGTTGTGCAGGTATTTGGATGACCCGTGCGAAGGGGATGAACGTCCTTGTCATGGACGTAGAAGGAACAGATGGAAGAGAGCGCGGCGAAGACCAAGTCTGTAGCCTTCTATCAATATCCATTCCTTTCAGCCTGACAAGAAGAGCAGGATTTCGAGCGCAAATCCGCCCTTTTCTCACTCGCCACTTCCGAAGTCCTCATTGTCAACCTTTGGGAGCATCAAGTTGGCTTATACCAAGGTGCAAATATGGGACTTTTGAAGACTGTCTTCGAGGTCAATTTGGGCCTCTTTCAAGCTAGTTCGAAAGGATCTTCGTAAGCGTCTCCTCTCCACATTCGTTGGTTCCTGTTTGTTTAATGGAAAAATGGATAGGCAAGGACGTACTTTACTCCTCTTCGTCATCCGGGACCACGTCGGCTCCACCCCTCTCGCAAACCTGCAGAACACGCTGACGTCGGACATGGCCAAGATTTGGGAAGGGCTCTCCAAGCCTTCAGGGTTGGAAAGTGCCAGGTTAGAGGATTACTTCGACCTCGCTTTTTTCCCCCTTCCACATAAAATCCTCCAGCCGGAGGAATTCGAGAAACAAGTCTTAGTCCTTAGGAAGAGGTTTGAGGATTCGAAGGACCCGGATTTTGTTTTTAAGCCGGTTTATCATAAACGCATTCCGGCTGACGGAGTCGGAGCATACATGAATGGGATCTGGGTTCGTGTCCTACTATGCTTTCATTTTTTGAATTGACGTGATGGGGATGATAGGACCAAGTCGTCTCCAATAAAGATCTAGACCTCCCCACTCAACAAGAACTCCTCGCCCAATTCCGATGCGATGAAATTGCTGCTGGTGTGTTCGAAGTCTTCGAGGGAGCCGTCAAATCCTTCCGTCGCCCCGTGGAACAAGGCGTGGTGGTTCCAGAGCTAGGAGAGGGTATGGGAAGTGCCAGGAAGACGGCACTGGATAAATTTGACACCGCCGCATCTAGATATCACCAAGGGGTGTATCACAGGAAGCGTGCAGATCTATTGAGCAAGATCAACGCTTCGCTCTCGCCCCTGTTCTTGGGTCAGGTCAAGAATTCGCATAAGGCTATAGTCCTCTCTTTCAAGACGAGAATCCTTGAACGCCTCAGAGGAGAGGGGTACGATTTCGGAGCGGTTGTGAGAGAGGAGAGGGAGAGGGCGGAAAGTACGTTTGATGAGGAAGGTGGGAAGGTGCTTTTGACAGAGACGGAGTGGAGTTTGGAGGAGAGCAAGAGTCAACTCTTGGACGAGTTGGAGACGATCGCGGCGGAGTGTAGGGTGGAAGAGACGAAGAAGATGGTCGCGCTCATCGACAGGAACCTTAAGAAGGACTATGGGGAAAAGGTCGAACTGGCTTTGAACAACCCGGAGAAGGAGATGTGGGATAAGGTCGTTGGAGCTTTCGTTGGTGCTTTGGAGAAGGCGGAAAATACATATTTGAGGAAAGCGAAGGGTTTGTCTGCCTCTCTCTACTCTAATTTTCCTCTTCCGAATTGTCAATGAGCCTTGCTGAGGAGTTACGTTGGGGATGGGACGACAGGATTCAACTCAACGGACGAGGAGAATGAAAGTGCCCTGAAAAACTTGAGGAAGAAAGCGTGGCTGAGTCTGACAGCAAAGATTGACGAACAGACGGCTGATACCGTCATGCTTGTTAAATTGAAGATGGCTTTCGAAGAGAGGTTCAGATACGATGATGACGGTGTACCAAGGATTTGGAGACCAGAAGATGACATTGATGGACTCTTTAGGAAGGCGAGGGAAGCAGTAAGTCACCTTTGCCTCCGGAAGTCGTGCATTTGCACGTGAAATGCTAATGGAAGCTGACTACGTTGTTTGATCTAGACCCTCTCGTTAATACCTCTTTACTCGAAAATTTCACCCACCAATCCCGAACTCTCCTCGTTCTCCCTTCCGTCCGAAGCATCCGAAGAGACTGACCTTACGGAACCCGAATTCGACTTCCCGTCCACATTGATCATCTTCACCGAATCTAAACAAGCCGATCTTGCATCGCGCTTCCGTCGCGAAGCGGACGCTTACTACGTCGAGGCGAAACGAAGTATGGTCTCGAGCATAAGTCAGATTCCTTATTGGATGTATGGCGTCGTTGCTCTGTTGGGATGGAACGAATTCATCGCCGTCATTCGCTCTCCAGTCTACTTTACTATGCTACTAGTTCTCGGAGCGGCCGCATATGTTACTGTCGCGTTGGGCATGGTTCGTTCTTACCCCCCTTTTATTCCTTAATTCAGTGATACTGACGCGGGTGGGATCTGGCTTAGGCTGGTCCGGTCCTCGCTCTGGGACGTGGAATCTCGAGGGAGGTGTTCAGAGTTGGGAATGAGCAGTTGCGCAATTATTATGCTGGGGAATCTGCACCTAGTGCACGGGTTCACGTACGCCTTTCCTTCTGCCTTCTAACTTCTACTTTTCCATTTCACCTTGAATCCATGAAGATGCTGATGAGTCATGGAATAGCCACCATCAAGGCGAACAGAGCAGGAGGATATTCCGATGCGGGACCTGAAGGAGAAGAAAGATGCCTAAGTGAAAGGCAGATGGAGTTGCATTGTAGGATGTAGAGCAGTGGATCTGTTGATCTGGTTCTTTTACAGTAATTATTCTTTTCATTTCGTGCCCTTACAGTATTTGTTTCGTAGCATTGTTTCACAAGCCACTGTTGCATCGCTTCGTCGCTCAACATGCAATCGTGATATCCTCCCTCCAAATGATGTCAGGCCCAATAACTTGCAGCCTTGTCGTTATGAACTTTTGCTGTGGGAGCTCACAATGACAGTTGATGAAAGGCTGTCGAGTAGTAACTTACTGGACAAATAAAAGCCAGTCATCCAAAGGATACATGTTCCCTTCGGCAATCATGAAGCTCGTAGACTTGGAGTATCGTCATGTATGTGAGATAACATTGTATTGATATCATTGATACCGAAGCCATAGAAATCTCTGAAACCACTGAACCGGCTCTTCTCGTTCATTTCTTCCTTTGCAATTCATATCCTCCTTCCTGAAAAGTGAAACGGAAGTCGTGTGCCACAACCAAAAAATCATCATTCATCGGCTCTTTCCCTGCCCCTGCTTCAATCGTTGCTTGCAAATCTGAAAACTGATCTTGAATAGCCGAGAAGCTCGCACTCTGAGCCGTTTCATCATTGTAAAATGTTCGTATAGTCATATCAAGGACAGATTTACTCGCAAGTCCTGCTGCGCGTCGTCGCCGCAAATATGCAGAAACTTGGAATATCGGGATGTAGCAGTGATGGATCGCTAGCTCAGTGATAAGGGGGCAGTGAAAGGATTGGAGAAATTCAGGTGTGATGATGCCTGACCGTTCGTGCAGGCCGTCGAGATGCAACGTGCGAAGGGGACAGAGGTTGAAAAATGTGTCTAGCGGAAGTTTGAAGACGATGTAACGCGATCGTCGCCGAGGGCGCAAGGAGAACTTGAAGTAATGTAGCCACCACCCATGAAATAGTACTACCTGCAGGATGTCTTGATATTGTAGCCCTTCCAGCCAATTCGATGACAATTCGAAGATTTGCCGTGGCTGTGGCTTGGTGGGAAACTTTACATCATGACGATGGGGCCTCCCGATATAAAAAGAATCTTTGATGAAGCCACTTGAACAAACTATCATGCTCGACATGCAATGGATTATCTGATGGATGACCTCCCTCGATATAAATGAGTTCGTGATCGCCAGGAAGTGGATTTTTCTTTGAGGTACAGGTTGAAGGCAGGACTGCGGCAGCGGGACGAGATCCCAATACGAGAGACCCAGACCCATCAAACTCGTTAGTCTCTGTTCCAAGAGGAGGAAAAGGTCCTCTGCGTTCCATTTGTTGGGTGCACTCTCTTCTTTGTCCCAAGATCCGATCAAAAGAAATTCAAGACGCTTCAGAGCTCCTAACTGCAAAAAGAATCTGTTTCTAGATAATTCACTCGAAGGTTTTGGAAGTTGAAGAGTAACATCTTGCAAGTTAACTGCTTCATGGAGGATAGAATCTATAGTGCTCCAAGTGCCATGTTGAAAATCCTTTGTTTTGAAGCCATTCCTGGTCAAGACCAAGCATTTGATCCAAGGCACAATACGTTCCCGAAAGGTTGCATACATGGGAATAATGAGAAAGTCATATGCCATCTTCCCTGCATATTGACAAATTTTGTGAAAGGCAATTTCGTCGAACCGTTTGCAGACTAACCGGAAACGCTGTATTATTTCCAAATTGACGCCTTCCTCCAATATTTTTGTCAAACAACAGTCAACAAGCTCGGTTGGCAATTGTGAAAACGGATCGAGCCGCCACGGTTGAACGAACTCAAACTGAAGATTGAAGCCTGTCATATAGCGTTCTCCTTTGGAAATCAAATTTCGAGACATTAATTCGACGAAGGTGCCACCCAAATTGATGTTGTTCGAAAATGACATTTCCTCCAAATCCGATTGAGAATCGCGGCTAAATTCTATCTCTCGCATGCCAATAGAGACCCGCGGCTTCTTCCTTTTCACATAGAAAGACACGAAGGTCTCGAAGACGCAAATTTCTTTGTCCGAGATATCGAAAACAGATTTGGGTTGTTCATCTACTACTACCACAGCCATCTTTTTGGAAATGTAGACCTTCTTGCCTTCGGCGAAAATCTGGTTTTGGACTGCGGTGCTCGCCACTGCACGAGCTGTAAAACCAAGGCGCTCTCCTTTCTTGGTATGCGTGACGAGGGAGAGTAGCATGACAATGCTGAATCTAGCCAAAGTCAGCGAGTGAAGATGAAATAAGCATGGCAATGGGATCCTCTGCGGCGTTGCTGCGCACCAGATGCCAGTGGAGAGCAGGAAGCAACAAAGCAACGGTCCAAACTTCAAAGCTGAGAGACTCACACTTGCTTGTTTCACTCAGCCAAGAATGAGACTCTGAGCAGTTCTCGAGGAGGTTGAGGAGGTGTAGCCGCAGCCAGAGGCTGTGCTGTTCCTCTTGTCCCCTTGTCATCTGTTTGAGTTTGGCAATTTGAAATGCGGCATCTTTGCCGAAAAAGGAGGTCGACGAAGACTATTATAGTTCAGCTGGTCGCACAACGGGAAGAAAGAAAGAGGGGATGAATCTCTCAGGGACACTCAATTTTTTCCGTGTGTTTCTCAAACCAAATCTCGTCGTTCCAGACTTTCGCGTCCGTGGTCAGTCTTCCATTCTCTTCTCTTCCCAACCCAACCACAAAGTCGATTGCTGCGTCTCCTGATGCTGATGCTCTTCGGTGACTGGGCCAGATATACGCTCGCTCAATTTTCCTGAACTGAAAAGGAGAGGCGTCATTGGTGTGGTATTTGATAAGGACAACTGCTTGGTTCGTTACCTTCTGCATCCATATCTGTTCATCTGTTCGGATGTTGAAAGTAGCGAAAATCTTATGAATTGCGCTTTATAGACGTTGCCGCATAAAGACCAGCTCGTACCTGCCCTCAACGTGCGTTGACCTCCCTTATAACCGGCATACAACAGCGCTCACTCTCTTTCCGTGGAAGTAGGAATCCTATGCTTCCTGCTTAGATACCTTCGGAAGACAAAATGTGCTCCTCGTGTCTAACTCGGCAGGGACAGTAGACGATTCTACATTGGTGCAGGTGCATCACCGCTACTCTTTCTTCGTGCCAAAGTGTAGTCCTGATGCAGGGACTGAAACAGGCTGAACTTGTCTCTCGCTCCCTGTATGGTGTCCCCGTGCTCGTCCACAAGACGAAGAAACCGGGATGTTGGAAACAAGTGGACGATTATTTTCGGTCACTCCACCCACCGCCCACCGTCGAAAGTCCATCTCCCCCTCCTTTGCGATTGACGAAGAGGAGGAGAATTCCGGAGGTGGTGCAGAATGTGCCACTAGAGCACCTACCGTGCGCCTGCAGTCCTCTATCCTCCCCCTCCTCTTCCTCCAGATTACACGCCTCAACCCTCACCCCCTCCAAGAGCACGCCAACTCGCTCCGCGTCCAACGGTACCAGTTACGATGCTTCTCCTCCTTCTTTACCCTTACCGTCCAAGCCCATAATCTTAATAGTTGGTGATCGCGTCCTTACCGATGTCGTCCTCTCTTCCTTCCTCCTCCGCTCCTCCTCCTTCCTTCCACTATCCGTTCTGACCACTTCTCTCTGGGCTCGCGAAGGGGTACTAAACACCTTCGTGCGGTGGTTAGAGGATTCGGTCTTATTAGGAGGAGTGATGAGAATGAAGAGGAGCGGTTGGGTTGGTCCTAAACATGAGGCAGAGATTGAGAAGATTGTGGAGAGTCTGAGAGAGGACAGGTCGGTGGAGGATGCGCCAGTCGTTATGAAGAAGTGGACGAGCGTGCAGGCGTGGCGGGAGAAGGGGAGAGCGGTCTATTATGTCGCCACCCATCCCGTGCTAGCCGCTAAAGGCTTTGCAGAGGGCTTGATTGTGCAGCTGAGGATTGGAGGGAAGTGGGTGGCACGCGAAATGTGGAGGTTGACTAGGGTAGGAGGGGAGTGGTTGTGGATTGTTGGCAGGCGGAAGGGCAAGGAGTGGAGTGTTTTCGTGTGGATTGCGGTGAAAGAGAGAGGGCTGAGGATGTGGAGGGAGAGGAGGGCGGTGCATGCGAAATGAATGTGCGTCTTTCTGAATCTGATTCCTGCCAGCGTAGCCGTAGTACCTCGTTCACGCTCTACTTGCATCGTCCAATGTCGGAAAAGCACATTGCCTGTTTTCATGGTGACATAAGGATAAAAATTGGACCTATCCGGTCATCAAGTCATGAGAAAATTAGACTTTTGCTCGCATCTTGTTCCATGTGTCCCAAGCAGCGGCGACGAGAGAGCAATGCTGTGAAAACTGCTCCCCAGTGGACAGTGGATAGTGGTCTCGATCACCAAGATTGAATGCTATTGTATTCCTAAGACTGAGCAGTGTTCGCGCGCACGTTTTTACTAGGTTTGAATATAATGGTATCATTGCACAGAGAATGTGGATCTGGTCCACTCCATGTCCTTTCCATTTGCCTGATTCGATTAGTCTGATTCATATCACACCTTCATCTCTCCCGGATATTCATGGATGACCCTTCTGAAGGACTAGAATCTGCCTTTACAACTTCTCAATGATAACAGCCGTGCCTTCATCATGATTTTAACCGTTAGTTGTAGTCATTGAGTGGACATACACGCACCATAGGCACAAACCTGGCTGATATCAGGTCCAAGATTACCCTGGTCAAATCTCATGGTAATGATTGCGTTTCCTTTTTTTGCTTCAAAACCAAGTTGGACATTGGACGTTCATCAAGCTCCGAAGAATTGAGGAGATGAAGAGATGACAAACCAATACACTCTCCTATCAGACGCTCGACGGCCTTATTCCGGCTGGAGTACATCATCTTTGTGTATGCCCCTATCTCACCTCCAACAAGTGATTTCAAACCCGCGCCGACGCTAGCAAAGACATTGCGAGAGCGGACAGCCTACCAGCGCGAATGACAGTCAATGTTTACGTGATAAAACTAGCAGTTGAAAAAGCAGACAATGCCATAGATGGTTCCTAGGACTTGGACAACTTTGTACCCAGGTATGTCATTCATTGTAGAGATGAGTACGCCATGTGTTTCTTGGAGATGGAAGGTGATCTAATGTCCTTGTTAAAGACAGCAGACTGCAGCAAGATGAGGAAGTGAAAATGTGAACATACCGGAGCCACCTTCAAGGATTTGAAGTTTTCGTCCTCCTTCTTATCCTCTGCAGTAGGTTTAAAATTACTAGCGTTGGTCGCCATCTTGACTTCCCTTGGACGTGAAAACTGGACTGTGGCCTGGACGTGCGATGGGAATGGGGTTGGGGAGCAGCGTCCTCTCCTTGCCTTAAATAGTTGTGAATATTGCTGATTGAGGAGGGGATTTCGTGCTTGGGTGGAACTCCGCGTGCGGGTGCGGGTGCCAACGTTCTGCCTTTCGACTTTCAAATGATCCTTACATCCTGACCCTCATAACCCACCTCCTAGTCCCTCCCCTCTGTTCTAAATTCTTCGCACGAACCGAATCACAAACCATGGAGATCCATCCGCAATGAGCGACGTCCCAGTGCTTCCCTGGGTCCAAATCCCTTCCAAGAATGACTCAAGCTGTCGAACTATCTCGTGAACTCTACTGGGACTGGACCGGAAGAGATTGAATGTAGCGGAAGTTGCAATTGCTCAGGGCGTGTCAGAGAGGAAGCGAGGTGAGCTATTTTCCAACTTCTCAACCTTTGAAACCACCAACTTGAAGCCGAGGTTCTTACTTGCCGTCCATCGCAAACTGTGTTTGACGTTTGACGTTTATAGCACACAATTAGACAGCTTTATTGTTGCAGCTGAGGTAGATAACACTCTGTTACCCAGAAAATCAAAATGGTAATCTAGAAACCGCGAGGAAACACAACCTCCGTCTCTACGCTTTCAGTCCCACAGCAGGAGGAATCTTCGCAGGAAAATGGAAGAGTAAGAACGATATTCCACCTGGACGGTAAGGGGAATCTCTGCCTGCTTCCAACGCATTTGAATCCAGCTTCGAAGGCGATCATCGGATCGCGAAGTTGTACAGACAACTCTTTCTCCACGACAATGTTTTCGACGCGCTTCAATCGCTCCAAACCACGCTCGCGAAATACGAAATCAACGGCATTGATGCAGCATTACGGTGGCTGGTATTTCATTCGAAGTTGGATTGGGATCAGGGCGATGGAGTGATATCGGAACCTCGAAATTGGAGCATATTGGTGCGAATGCGAGTTCTTTGAGGAGTGGACCGCTGCCCAAGGAGGTGGTGGAGAGAATGGACGCGATGTGGTTAAAGATGAAATTCCTCAAGATGAGGTCTTGTAATTATAATCGAATTTCTCTTCAAATTTGGAATCTCCAGTCTCACACCATAGTCTCAGAGTGCGTAGAATGTGGTCGTGCTCGTGGAACCGTAGCCTGGGAAGGACATGCCATATTTTGATGGAGGACAACAACCTTGGGAACCCAGTCCCAACTCGTCCCAACACACGGAAACTCGCACCTAAAGTGAAGCGTAAGGCACTTATAATAATACTGAATGATTTGAAATACCTATCCAGCTCATGGAAACTCGTTGCAAAAACCAAGAGCAGATTCAACGGAATGCAGAACCCTTGGTGAAATGATGGTCATCGAAAAAAAAACAAAGACCTCCAACTCAAGCGCTTCGCAATAAACTCATTCTGCCTTAGAATTGGACTCAAATAGGCTAGATTCTACACACTCCCAAGGGGAAACTCTCAAATCGACAGCTAGTCCCAGTATCCAAGTTGTGCGAGGTTCCTCATGTTGATGGCTGCTTCATTGATAGGCTTGTGTTGAATCGAGAGGAAAGAGGGCATCAAAGTTTCATTGATCTGATTACTGCAAAGGTTGTCATCTTTGGTATGTCTCTTTTGAGATGCTGGATTAGGTTGTTTCTAGAGGTCATGGGCACCACTTTTCTGTCAACAAACCCAAACCTGCAAGTTTCTCAGGCTCCATGGGTTCGACTTGAGGAACTTGCCCACTGTGGTGGAGTTCTCAAAAGAAGCAAAATAACCGTCAGAATGAGATCTAAGGTTTACGGATTGCATTTCAAGGGAGGAACGTCACATGTGTCTTGATAGAAGGTGATGAATTTCGTCCTTCGCCCACGCGTAGCTCGAGAGGATTCTTCCTCTTTTCCTCGCTTTGAGCTTTGGCAAAAGTGCCTTGGAATGAAAATGGGATATCCTCTCTCAGAGAAGCCACCCGATGTCTCCCAGGCTGCATTTGCGCCATAAAAGAAGTGGGAAGAGCCAGAAACGATTTTGCCATCCAGTTTCGCAGGGAGGATGAGATTGGAACTTGTGAAAATCGATCCAAGAAACCCAAATCCGTCAAACTTGAGCTTGAACTTGTCGAAAAGTTTGGAACTACCAAGAGCGGCATTCACACTGCATGGTAATTAGAAAATCGATAACCCAAACCTGACTTATGGTCAAGTTGGACCTGTTTGGCAAGTTTGTACTTGACCGAGGTGACCTAAGGCGGGCCTCTATCGCTTTGTAGATTCCAGATGGAGGAAGCCCAGGAGGAAGCGCGTTTGTCTGCGGTTCAATTTTATGTGTTGGTTCCTAGATTGGAGCTCCTTTATTTGTGTGATGGCCAGCAGATCATCCCTGTCGCAGCATAGATTTTGTTCCCCCCTTCAAAGTTTGCGATGCTGCATTTGAGACTGTGATGGAGTGGGATATAAAACTGAAGCGCAGGAGGAGGAACATCAGCACGAAAGAAGCAACTCTTTCTTGACTTTGAGTCTTTCGAAACACCTTTAACATGGCACCAGTGAGTTGTCTTTCTTGTCAACTCTTTTCATTGTCTGATTGATTTCTTGCATAGTTTTTGATGCACTTGAGCCCTGGAGAAGCTTTGTACACGGAAGGTATGTCGTTTGATCCACCATGATTCCAACCGTTGAGTATGTTTTTTTAGTTGCCAATCGCTTTTCGAGGAGCTGGAAAGATAGCACGAAGACTTTCCACATCACCGACATTTTCTACATCAACCACAACGGTTCTGAAGCGCAACAACATCTCTACAACCACTCCAACTACACGTATGTTCTCTCTCTCATTCAACCCAATTGTTATTCATGTCGTGGTGTAGTTCACGTGTTGCGTCGAAGAGGGGTCTTGACACACAGTCTGCTATCAGCTATCACTTCCATGGCACCCAACGCGCATGCTACATTGGCGAGAACTCCAGAGCTATCAACACCTGCTCCAACCGCGACTGTCACCTCTGCTCCTTGATCAAATGCTCCTTCCAGCTCAAATATGTCGGGCAAGACAACGCACTTGGTCCTGGCTTCTACACCAGCGCAACCTCCAACAGTTCGTTCCTTCCCCCTTCCTCCCCCTCTTATACTTCTCTGACATTTCTGCGTACAGAGGCGGATGGATACGCGAAGAATGCAGATATCAGGTCAAAGAAACATGCAGTGTTGTTGGGAGATGTGACGACGGGAAGGAAGGAGGTGGTGTATGATTGGGATTCCGATAAGGATGGCCCGAGGTCTGGATACGACTCTGTGTCTCTTGTACCTGGACATTCTCAGAGCAAGAAGAAGAGAAAGCCAAAGTGGCCAGAGACGGTGGTGTATAGAGAGGAGGCGATTTTGCCTAGTGTGGTGATCATGTACACCCGCACCGGATGGAAGGAGAATAGCTAGAGGAGGCGCGCTGGATCTTAATTTTTGAATTTGATTGTGTTCTGTGTATGCAAATACCAGCCTACTTCTAACCAAAGATCTTCCTCAGACCCTGCCCCAAACTTCAGTAAGGACACCACAGCTCTCGACCCGTTAACGGCTGGCACCAAAGCTTTCGCTTTCAACCAGCCAAAAAGCTTTGAGCATGATTCGAGCATCCGTGATTGCCATGCTGGTCAAAGTGACTTGCAATCGAAGCTATAGAGGTTTATATATTAAATCAAAAGAGGTTTTCTCAACTATTCATTTCATGGTCATATTGGGTACGAAGTTGGGGCACTTACAGCTGGCGTGCTGATGGAGGAAGCTGGAAGCAAGGGATAGCACATTCTGGTTAGTATTTCGATTAAAGTAGTATAGGGTAGGCTTCTCACCCCACAGAGCAAGTTGGTCAAGTCAAAAGCCGGACCTTCAAGTAGAATTTCAA
>MU271508.1:0-38917 GCA_021432655.1 Atractiella rhizophila
GGTGCGGGAGGAGATGAGCCTGCTTGGGTGCGCGAGCAGGAGAGGGAACGGAGAAGGAGGGAAATTAAGAGAGAAGAGGACGAGCTGGAGGCGAGGTTGCGGGAATTGAGGGAGAAGAAGAGGGTGAAGGAGGACATGTTGGGTGTCAAAAAGCGGAAAAGAGGTGTTGAAGCGGAAAATGAGAGAGCAGAAGAGAATTGGCTCCTCGAAGATAAGAGGGAGGACGCGATTGGAACTGATGGTTTGAGCAATAGGGTCAGAGAGATGCTTCAAAAGTTCGTCTCTTCGCTTCCCTTCATGTCTCAGTATGTTGGGACGATGCATATGCTCACGATGGACTGATGGCAGGCAAAAGGCGGAGCTTTTCTCAGATTCTAGCGCAAAGAATAAATGGTTCACCGACCCCAAGGCGGCACATTACGCTCCAAATGGGAGACTGCTCGTTTCTAAGGCACGTCGAATTAAATCTTTCCAATCGCCGTCAATAACAGCGATTGAAGGTCTACCTTGCCTCCCGCACCCATTCGCAGCTCTCCCAAATGCTTCAAGAGCTGTCAAAAACGCACTTTCCCGAACAAGGACTCCGAGTCCTCGCATTGGGGAGTAGGAAACACCTTTGTGTTCATGAGGGTGTGAGGGATAGGGAGGACGTGAACGAAGTCTGTTTGGAGATGCAACGCGGTCCGTCTTTTACTCTCAGATTGCTCGTCGCCACAAAGCAGCACTAAACTAATGGGCTAGGTATGGTTCTTGCTCTTTGAGGTTGGGATTGGAGAAATTGATTTCAAATCTCTTCTCGTTTGCCAGCGGGAAACAAACGATGTCCCTATCTTCCAAAGATGGATGACCCCACGGACCCTCTACTCACCTTCGCCGACGAAGCTTTTGTACGTCCTATTTGCCCAATCTTCCAACTTGATAATTCCAACCAGGCAACACCACACGACATTGAGTCCCTCTTAGCACTCGGACAGGCACACAAACTGTGTTCCTACTACGGTGCGCGCAGAGCACTACCCTTTGCCCAGCTCGTACTGCTTCCCTATCCCCTGCTACTGTCAGCAGAAGCAAGGGACTCTCTTGGTATCCCATTAGATAAAGATGGGACGTGCGTGGTGATCGACGAGGCACATAACCTGCTCCCAACTTTGTTGCAGATGCATAGCGTCTCCATAGGCGCCCACCAGATAAGGCTAATAGGAACGGCAACGGCAACGTACGTTGCAAAGTGGGGGAGGAGGATGAAGGGTACCAATGAGGAGAAAATCAAGTCAGTCCGACCCTGTGGTCATTCTTTATCTCGAGAACACTAGCTGAGGTTACTCTCTAGGACTCTGGAGGTTGTCATTCGGAGATTGCAGCAGTGGATGACAAAGGATAAAGCCGGTGATGCGAAGGAACAGATCTGGAAAGTGGCGGAAGCGGTGGAAGAGATGAGGTTGCAGAATGTCGACCTTGGTTCTTTGGACCAATGGATGACCGATGTGAAAGTTGTACGCAAAGTATGTCTTTCAGTCGCCTCCGTCAGAGCAAGCTCAGCGCTATAACACCTACACAGATCGGAGGTTACGCAGATCTGTTGTCCTCTGAAGCTGCAGCTGAAGGGATAGAAAGCAAAAAGCGGAAACGAGGAGAAGAGCGGGTGCGAGCCCATACGGAAGCCAGTCGAGCTTTCTTCGCGCTCCAATCTTTCTTGAGAGCGCTATCGAACCCTTCGAAGGATGGGAGGATCATCATTGGCGAAGAAGGAGGGACGAGGACGATTAAATACCTCCTACTCAATCCTGCCGGCGTGTTCAGAGATGTGGTGGAGGAAGCACGCTCGGTTGTACTCGCTGGAGGGACGATGCATCCCGTAGGCTTATTTTGATCCATTCTACACGCGTGGAAGGTAGACTAATGTTAAGTAGACGGACGAAGTCATCCATCAGATTTTTCCAAGACGCGATGTCCAAGTCTTCGCATATGATCACATCGTCCCGAACCAGCATCTGTGTGTTCGAACGATTGGAAAGGGTCCGAAAGGGGAGAGAATGGCGTTTACATACGAGAAAAGGAACGATGGCAATCTTGTCTGTCCACTCACACTCTCTGCTCAACACTATCAGTGGCTGATGTAAGTTGGTGATACGTGATGTTGTTGCAGATGGACGAACTGGGGCGGACGATAATCAATATTGGAAACCTCGTTAAAGAGGGAGTTGTAGTCTTTTTTCCTAGCTATGACTTTTTGAAGAAAGTCAAGAAGAGGTGGATGGAGAGCGGGATATGGGCTAGACTGGAGGGTAAGAAGAAGGTGAGCTCGATCCTCATTGCGATCCGATACTCGCAACCTGAAATCGTCCACGTCCAACATCAGGTTTTCGAAGAGCCGAAGAACGGGAACCAGGTCGACGCGGTCTTGGCCGGCTACGCAGAGTCTGTCAAACAAGTGCGTATTTGCGCGGCAACTCTGATCCGATCCATCAGTGTTCTGACGGAATGGGATTTGGTAGAAACAAGGAGTAATAATGTTTGCCGTCGTCGGCGCGAAGCTTTCGGAGGGCATCAACTTCTCTGACGATCTCGCCCGGACGGTGGTCGTGTGCGGGATTCCTTATCCCAACGCGAACTCTCCTGAGCTGAACGAACGGATAAAATATGTGAACGAGCTCAATGGAGGAGAGGAGGCTGGGAGACAACTTTGTACGCTTCCTCTAGCTTCTTCCTTTAGTGCAGAAAGGTGATTGTGTGATATAGATCAAAATATCGCGTTTAAAGCGGTAAATCAGTCTATAGGTGCGTTTTCCCCATCGTATTGGAGGGTTGAATTCACACAGACAAACAGGGCGTGCAATTCGTAAGCGTGGCATATCTCGCTTGACTTGACTGCTGATGGAAGATGATTTTCAGGCCACGCAAACGATTGGGCATCAATCATCCTGATCGATGAACGGTATAGCTCGAAAGCAGTAAAGTCTAAGCTGCCGGGATGGCTCGGGGGACAGTCTATCAAGACGTGCGAGTCGTTTGGCGAGCTTGTTCGAGACTTGGCTGGATTCTTGAAGGAACGTCGACGGACATCGAATTCTTAACTGCTTTCTTTGTATACCTTTCCTTTATTCCATATTCTTGTTTAGTGATGATGCCATATTGATATTTCTTGTTCACGGAATCTTGCTCAACCATTTGCTGCGTAAGCGACAATTGCTTGGCTCAATTAACATTCGGTGAATTATCCGACAGTCGGGTGTCTGCGCCGATGACAAATACGTGCATACATCCATTCATCAACGTTTTCACGGTTCCCCTAAATATAATCTCCACATCGACCTGGCCTCATTCCCCAGGTCATGCCTCCGCCCGACCGTCCCCATACGCCACTATCAGCCTCGTCGCGGAACTCTTCGCCGTCGCTCCTCAAGCTGACGCTGCCGCTGCCCCGCCCTTTTCATCCGAAACAGAGCTCTGTGTTCAGCACGAGCAGCGCCATCTCCCGGGGGAGCATAAGGAGTGGGCGGAGCGGGAGGGAGGTGTGGGAGACGCCGACGGAGGAGAGGGAGAATATGTTCGATGAGCTCCCGCTCGAGGAGAGTGTGTCGTTCGATGTGCCAGTGCCTCCTGAGAGCCAAACAAGCACGTCACAGTCGCAGGTATGTCTTCTTGTTGCAATTTTAGCTCAGACTATGTGGATGGTCTATTTGTGTAGGATGGATGTTGACGGTGTGATGTGATAGGAGACACACAAGGACGGTTTGGGTTTGATCAACATCAATGGTGTTCATCCATCGTCGCTGAAGGAAAAAGAAGACGAAGATGTCACGGCAAAGCATGCACCAGCTCCTTCTCTCCCTCTCCCTCTTTTACAACACGCGAAAGACACAACAACGTCCACCTCCACGTCCCTACAAGCAACTCGAGGCAACATCACGCACGAACCGCTCTCCGCCGAACCCGAAGCTCTATCTTCCTCGTCCCTTGCAACGCCCTCCCTCTCCCACCCGCGCTCGCACACAGTAGGGGGAGGATCGACGAGCCTCGCTCCAGCCTCACGCCCACTCCCAACACGCCCACTTCGACGATCCATCCTCCCCCTCCGCCTCTCACTCCCGCCCGCATCCCCACATCTCCCACTCAGATCCGCACCACCGACTCCATCCCGCCGCCCAACGCCATCCAGACCCTTCCACCTCCACCGCCCACTCGCACTCTCACTTCCCAACCCACTCCCACCAACACTCGCCGTCCGGCCAAATCCTCGGCGGCGTGTGTCCCTCCACCGCCATAGCACGCACCTTCATAGGTCCTCACATCGTCCGTCTGCGGTCGAACAATCCCAGTAATAACCTGGCGTCGACACTGAGCGGCGGGTTCTCTCAGGGAAGCTCGCAGGGCAACTCGGGAAGTTCGCGGCCTGGCTTACATAATAGGTTCACGAGCGACGTGCCGTCCATTGGTGGTGGTGGACATGCGGGGAGGGAGGTTAGTGGATTTGAGGAGTGGGAAGATATGGGGGCTAGCTTCACTGCTGCTGTTAATGGGCCTGCTGTTGGAACGGGAGGGCTTGGGGGGACGTTGGGTTTGGGCGGATTCGGCAGTGGGGGTGGAGCGGGACAGGGGAGGAGGAGGAAGAGAGCGATGTGGGAGGGTGTGAGTTATGAGATTGGAGGGAGGGAGAGGGAGTGGGAGAGGTTCGAGGTGGAGAAGATGGAGAGGGAAAGATTGTTGAGGTGAGTGGATTTGTTGAGAGATTTAGGATTGGATTGTTTCTTGTTTTTGAGCAGAAGAGAGAGGACGCGAAATAAGGAAGCGTTGTGGTGTTTTTGCTCTGTTGTCTATCTATCTCATAATTAGCAGCGAAAGGTTGCCTTTGTGCTCTATACGACAATAGGGGCGTTACACCAATTCACATTCAAGGCGCCAGCCTTTTCGCCTCGTTATAGAGCCAGAGATAGTTTTGCCTTGCCCTTGATAAAACAAGGGGTAGATGGGACATCGGGAAAGCCTTGTGTGGGGAGGGAGGTGCAAATTGATTAATTTTGTGACTGATTCTTTACGTCAGTATGTGCGTTTGGAGGGGAGAATATATTTCAATTTCACCCCGTGTTGTGCTACTGCTGTGCAAAGAGGCGGAAACCACAAGCAGGGAAACCGTCGATAAGATTTACACTGTTGCGTTTGCTGACATTAGAACCTTACAGCTCACACTCGTATTCCTTGAATGTTACCCATCCATCTCGCGTCGGTTCCTCCCACTCACATTCTCACTCGAACCAACCAGTCAACCTCCAAGCTTCGAACTCGACCGGCGCGACAACGCACCTATCCCACCTCTCCCATCACTCCGGTATGGCACTCCTATCCGACTCTTCGTCTACCTCGTCTCCGATCAAGACCCGCAAATCCTACCATTCTCCTCGGCTCCCCAGCACGAATTCGATCCTCTCTCGGTTTCGGAGCAGCTCGACTTCTCGTGAGAGGGAGAAGGAGAGGGAGAGTAGAGGGAAAGGAAAGGAAAGGTCGATGGATGGGGAGCCATCCGTCTATTATACTCCAGGAGACTTTAGCCTCGCCTCTCCCCCTGCTTTGTTAGAGAACGAGTATCCCGACCGCATACACGAGCTGTTGAGGACTAAAAGCGATAAGCCTTCGGCTACTGCTTCTGAAACGGAAGTAGAGCTCGATCGGCCGCACGAAGAGACAGGGGATGATGGGAAGGCTTTGAGTATCGCAGAGGGGGAGAAGTTTGAGCCGACTCGGAATAGTCTGCCTTCTCGGAGCGCGCTTAGGAAGATGAACATCGCTGGACGGAATGAGGAGAAACTCAAGATCGTGCAGTTCGTGCACACCGAGCCTCCGAAGAAGGATAGAGGAAGGGAGAGGTCGGGAAGCGGAAGTAATACCGGAGCTTCTTCGAGTCGGGCTGGACAGCAGAGAACGTCGTGGTCCAAATTTGTAGTCAGTGGAGATCAGCCGCCGGCCAGTCCTGAGCAAGTGTTGGCGAGGAGCACGGAGCAGGAGTTGATGGATTTCGTGCAACCTGATCCCGTTGAGAGGAGGAGAGTGGCGACTGAGAAGAATAGGCAGAGGATGATTATGCACGATCGGATGCTAGTCAAAGTCGAATGGACGATTCAGTCCCTCCCTCCAGGTTATAATGAGACCATAGCCTTGGGTATCAAAAAGGACACCGAGCCTTGGGAGGAGTTTGCAGTCGTGTGGAAGAGGGGAAAGATCGAGTTATGGGTCGATTATAAGATCCCGCTCAGGGAGTCATTTTCGGGTCATAAGAGGCTTAAGCACGTTATTCCAATCAAGCCCGGGAAGACAAGGCTATCATTATACAGCTTCACTGATCGGATCTTTTGCCTCTATTTCGAGCCGACGGAGGTGTTCTCGAGAAATTCAGGCAAAGCTCAGAAGCGAGGGATCTTTCATTGGCGTCACGAAGGGACCAACATCTTCCTCTTTCGAGCTAGATGCCCCTCGATTGGGTCGGATTGGCTCTGGCAACTCTTCCTTGAGCTCGGAGGAAAGATTCCAGAGACACTCGAACTCAATATCTCCTCACTCGACATCACCGTTCGATTCCCCATTCCGGAACTGGCGAGAGAAGGGGCGGCGGACTTTGACCCGGATGGTCAAACCGTCGGACAGATGTATGGGAAAGGATTGAAATTTTTCACTGTCCAGAATCTGATCGACCATTCGACGAGACTGTTGGAGGGCTATTCGGAATTTTCAAACTTAGTTGAGGAGAGAAGGAAGAAGGGAGGGGTACTTGCTCTCGCTTGGAGGAGGGGGCAGTTGCTTGATTGGGTGTCGGAAGAGTTCGACATGGAGGGAAAGGAAAGGATAAACGCTGTCATCGGTCCAGCTGTAATGTTGGCGAACCCTTCAAAGAGGATCGATCAGGATCTCAGTCTTGAGTTGAGGGTCGCACAACATTACCCTACCTACGTTAGCTTGGGAGTCGCCAAACGACTAAACGAGCCTTCCCCCATAGAAGGATACGTATCGCGGATACGTCTCAAAACTGACACCAAAGAACGATTATATCTCGCGACTTACGACGGACATCTTTTCGTCATCACTCGCCAACATGCCTTTCCACCCGATCCTCCGACTCATGGTTCGATGGACAGAACTATACCTGGCATGGCCATGGCGCCGTTTCACTCCACCATCGGGTTCGCCGCGCCAGAAAAGCTCGCTAGATCCAACAAGAAGAAGGTGCGAAATGTTCTCCTCAGCCTGCTCTCGCTCGGATACGTTCAGCCTCAAGCCCCGACTCCAGAGGAGCCTGTGGATGAGACGCCTATGGAGAGGTTTAGAAGAAAAGAGAAGGCGAGAGCCGTTCATCACATCATGCGCTGTCAGGGTTACCTGGACTTGAGGGATATCATCGCTGTAGTGCGATGGAACCCAGATCTTCTTCAGAAGACAAAGCAGGAGTTGAGTCAACTCACAGTCGCCGATTCCGACCCAACGCCGTTGCCAGACGAGAAAGATATGTCACCTGAGGAGCTCAGGATCAAACGGTCTTTTGCTGTCATTGTGGGGAAAGGCGCCCTGTACCGCTTCGAAGTTCGTCTTGCTTTGCTATGACAGTAGACATCCTAACCTTATAAACAGGCAATGAGTCCTCAAGTTGCTGGAGAGTGGATTTCTCGCCTGAATGAGTTGGCTCGGTACTGGAAGCGTCGGCAACAAAAAAAAACCGTTGCCAGAGGAGAAAGATATGTCACCTGAGGAGCTCAGAATCAAACGGTCTTTTGCTGTCATTGTGGGGAAAGGCGCCCTGTACCGCTTCGAAGTTCGTCTTGCTTTGCTATGACAGTAGAAATCCTAACCTTATAAACAGGCAATGAGTCCTCAAGTTGCTGGAGAGTGGATTTCTCGCCTGAATGAGTTGGCTCGGTACTGGAAGCGTCGGCAACAAGAGGATGCAGCGGAGCAGATGGAGATTACTCCATCCACACACGATGTGTTGAATCACTTCCGTAAGAAACCAGATGATGACGAGGTCAGTTTAGACGATCGTCTGAAATTTGGTGGACCACTGCTGGGGGCAATCTACAATTGGTGTATTCTGAACGGCTGCCGGACGATCATCAAATGCGGTCGTCTCTACATACGTGCTGGAGTTAACAAACTCTACAAAGAACGCTATATGATCATCGTCGATGGTCATTTGCTCCAGTTTCTCATACCCCCGCGCCATGAAGCTGTCAAAACTGGCCAATCAGAGGTATACCACCAGCGAAAGAACATCACTTCTCTCAAGGACTGCTACGTCTACACTGGACGAATGGTCAACATTCGCTACAAGGCAAACTCGCGCTTCAATCCTGCCAACCTACAATCCAACAACTTTCCTCGTATCTATCCTGATGGTCTCATGTCCATAGACGCTGAAGACGAGTGCACCTTTGTCATTTTTCGGAAGATAAGCAACGACGGAAAGGGTCTAGGAAAGAGGGGCACAGCGAGGGTGATGCGAGCGAGGAGCAAAGTGGAAAGGGATGAGTGGGTGTTTGCGCTCAATACGGAGCTCGAGAAACTTGTCAGGAAGGACAGAAAGCATGAAGAGGGGATGCGCGATTTCGGTAAGACTACGATGGCCTCCTCGAATTAAATTGTTATTGTGGTCTACGGACTTTATTACCTATCTTTTCTATTTTACTATTTTTTGCTTTTGGGTTTATTCTTTCGTGGATCGGTTGGGCTTGCTTTGGGCGTCGGATTGTTTCATTCATTCATCATCTCTCTCATCAGTGCATTCCACGTACATCATTCTTGCCACAACAATCATTCCTCTCTTCTCAGTACGTTTCATTTTTGAAAAGAAGTCCTTCCGTTACAATCGATCCCATTTGTATTCCAACTACACAAACTTATATTATCGCGATAGTAAAACGTCGACTACAGTAAATACCCCACATTACATGTCTCGTGGAGTCCCCCATTTTATGCCAATCAATTTCGTGTCTTACATTCCCTTGTCACCACACATATTGTCGGAACCTACTAGTGGCATGTTCATCATTCGACATTCCCTTGTTTCGCCGCAGCAACCAGCACAGACCGGCTTAACTTTTTGCTCCAACCAACCACGACATCCAAACAAGTCTCAAAGCCATAGCGTTGAAATGGAATTGTTAACAGACCTCCACGTATCGTATATTCAGTCGCTGAACGCTCCATCTGCACGCCAAACGATAGCTTACCATTTCACTGAGCACCTACGGATGAATGGGCTTTATTGGGGTTTAACTGCTCTTGCATTATTGGGAAGAGAGGATGCACTTCCGAAAGAAGAGGTAGTGGACTGGGTTTTATCGTGCTATGATGAAGAGACGGGTGATATCTCTGTTCCTGCCTCACGCATGATGTTAACAATCTCGAAAGGTGGCTTCGCACCTCATCCAAATCACGATGCGCACATCCATTCTACATTGTCCGCAATTCAAATCCTCGCAATAGAGGACTCTATTTCCGCCTTGGAATCCAAAAGATCAAAGATTGTTACATGTAAGTTCTACATAGATTCTCAAATCACCCACCTGAACTGATATTTCCCGAACTATCAAGTTATCCTTTCGCTCTACGACGTAAAAACAGGTCGATGGGCAGGCGATGCGTTTGGAGAATCCGATATCCGTTTTACGATGTGTGCAATTGCGGCGCTCGCCCTTCTGAACTCTCTGGCAGAGCTAGGGGACGAACGTGTGCTATCCTCTCCGCTCTCTCCATTATCTAAGAGCTCGATATTGATATGGTATAGGACAGGGATAGAAGGAACCCTTGAATACTTGGATAAGTGTAGGAACTTCGATGGCGGCTATGGGACAACTGAAGGTGCAGAATCACACGCATCGTACGGTATGTCCTCGTGCTGTAATTCCTATGTCCCTCCTCCAACCCCTCTTGGATAGTCTGGACGTCCCTTGGCACACATTCCATACTCGGCAGGATGGACAAGGTTGATGCATCTACCTTAAGCTGGTGGCTGTGCGAGAGGCAGCTCCCGATTGGAGGGCTGAATGGAAGACCAGAAAAACTAGAAGACGTATGCAATTCCCCGCTTCTCTTTTCCTACGACCATATTTATTATCAATCTGAATCCCTCTTCCCATGGCAAGGTCTGTTATTCCTGGTGGTGCCTCGCCTCCCTTTCCATCCTCCGCACCGCACACTGGATCAATGGAGCGAAACTGAAAGAGTTCATCCTCAGCTGTCAAGATGAGGAAAAAGGCGGAATTGCAGATCGACCCGAAGATGTAGCTGATGTTTGGCATACGGTTTTTGGACTAGCCGGTTTGTCCTTCCCTCACTCAGTCTCACAAAAACTAGTTGACGAGTGATCCTAATTCGGTTGGTGCTCGGTAAAATGGCGCAGGTCTCTCACTACTCAAATTTGAAGGCATGAAGGCTGTTGATCCAGTGTTTTGCATGCCCTCCGAAGTTACGGAGAGGGTGATAAAGGGGCATAAAGCTCTCGCTCTCTGATCCCTTGATTGACCCTTGAGTATGGAGTTCAGAATGTACGAATGTGATAAATTAAACATGCCTAAGCTGTAACGAAGTACGCGTTATACACATTACTTTTCCTCCTCCCTCTGCGTCAGGTCAATGTCGTTGTTGCGCTCTCTAGTCGCAGCATCTGAGGCGTCGCCTGCTTTCGATCTTGTACGCTTCTTCTGGGCAGCTAGAAGTTTCAGCTCCCTCTTCTTCCCCCTCACTGTCTTTTCCTCCAAAAACCGCTCCACCTCTTCAGACGACATCACGCCGTTATCAATCGCTAGCTCTTTCAGGAGTTTATGGCTCGCCCTCGCTTCCTCCGTATCTCGGTCAGCAGATGCAGAGATCATGACCTTCATGCATTCCTTTTGTAGGTCTTTCCTACCCCCAAGTTGGGAGAACACGACTTCTGCCGCACTCAACCAGTGACCAATCCCACACAAAGATGACACTGCTGCTATCAACACCTCATCGTACTTCATCCATGCAGGGAGGTCACGTAGTGTCTGAAGGAGGGTATCGGGTGCATTTGCCTGCGCGCAAATTCTGAAGAATTGGAGGACTGCCGGGAGGTCTTTAGGGGTGAGGTTGGAAGCAATTTCAGACCAGATGGTCCAGATGATTTCGTAAACCTCAAAGCGGGCGTACGACACCATTAGGTTGAACAAGAAGACATTGTCAAAGGTGTATCCTCGATGAGCACGTGCTAGACGATGGATGTTGTGGATACCATCGAAGGCATGATTTCGCACATCAAGGTCGAGGGTGGAGTCCTTCGTGGGTTCGGGTATGAAGTAAAGGTAATGATTGAGCCACAACGTCCAGAAGTAGGTATCCGGGACGATGCCGTTCTCGCTCATATGTTCGAGGACCTCTTCAAGGTAGGAAAAGGGGAGGCAGACAAACCGCTTCGTCTCTCGCTCTTCCCGCACCACCTCCTTCAACCCAAGCAACGCTTGCCAGTCTCCTGATTGGAACTTGGGCTCCATATCTTCCTCTGAAGGCGGCTCCTCCATCCGCAACGAGGTGAGGTACTCCACAATATGGTTGTATTCCTTGAGGGTGAAAACGGGCAAGCGGTCGAGAGGAACTTTGGCAAGCTCTCGCTGCTTTTTCTCCTTCACATAAATGGCGAGATATGCGTTCCAAGCTTCACTATAACTGTTCGCGACCGCCTTCATCATCGCTCGCACAAATTTACCATTCGTCCTGCTTCCACTGGACTGCGGCTGAATGTAGTAACCCTCCTTGACAAGATGATGAAGAACTTGAATCGCGAAATCGTTGGCATCCTTCTTCGTACCAGTTAAAGGTTCTGGATTAGCTTCAATGTCAATGCGGGACGATTTTGCGAGCATCAAAGGCGTGGGAGTATGACGGGAGACCTTGCGAGAACCAGCACCCGCCATGGTGGAGAAATTGAGGATGTTATAGTAGCTTTCTCGGTCAAGGGGCCTATCGTTCTCTATGGATGTTTGAAGAAGATGACGATAAACCATCTGTCCGACCTCCCATCTCGAAAGCCTTTTCCCAGACGACGGAATCTCGAACGTATCACTGTCATCCCACAGATAGCCTAAGCTGAAAAGAAGGTCAGAAGCGATAGCCTGATCCTTAAGGACGTTCTGCGTCCCAACAGCATGATCATAAAGGTATATGGCATCTTGAAGCTTCGCAGAATGAGACTCTCTCGTCTCGCCACTCACTTTGGTGTTCGTCTGTGGGAGAGAGAACTTGGAGAGCAGTGCAGTGACGTCTTCAGGATCGGCACGATAGGACGGACCAATCATGTCGGTTTGAAGGCGTCCTAGAACTTCGAGGGCTGTTTCTCCCTTCCTACGATCGGTATCTGGGTTAAAACTCTGGAAGAGGTATTTTGAGATGTCTTTTGCGTCCCTGAGGTCGCCTAAGGCCAGGTGGAAGATGCGAGCAGTCTCCTCGAACCCTTCCTCCCGTGCGGAGTAGCTGAGAAGAGCTTTCCAATACGAGAGGCGAAGACTTTGTGTGATTTCCTCTGCACTCTTCCCAACGAGGCGAGCGGGATAGACTGGGGGGACTTGAAATTCCCCATGCATTCGATGAAGGAGCGACGCTTTCGATTTGCTCGTAACGCGTTTCCATAGCTTGTGACGAGCGTTCTTGAATGTCATGGTCTCACATTCCAACACAGTCCTCCACGTCTCTGCATTCCTCCACTTTCCCATCCTCCTCAAAGTCCCGAACGCAGCCCCATCCGACTCCAGAAGTTGATATTCGAGAAGGAGGTTGCGGAAATACGCCATCTGAGCATAAGAACGAGTACCAGCGTAGCGATTCATAAGGTGCCAGTTCTTGTAAAAGAGGACAGGGAAGTCATCGAGAAAGCCACGCAGGAGGAGGTAAAATTGTTGGGGAGTGGGAGTGTAGTTGAGATGAAGCATCGCGCTTTTCAGAAACTTCGAAATGGCTGTAGGATCGCGAGCTAAACTGAAGGCGACAACAACCACATCATAACGTTCAGTGGTGTGAAACTCCTCCAGAGACTGCCCAAAAATCTCAGTACTATCCTCAAACACCGTCTGGATCAATTTCGCCCTCTTCTTGCTGTTCCCCGGCGCTTTCTTAGCTAGAACAGCCATGAAGAGATCCAAGTCCTCAATCGAGATCCTCCCGTCATACGGTCTCCTCTTTGTCCCTCTCTCCCGTGGCCCATATCTCCTCTCGTCCAACTCAATGAGCGCAGAATAAGCGTTTTCTAACTCCTCCAACTGCTCCTCATCCAGAGACGGTGCGCTCATTCGACCGCCAGCAGCATCCAAAAGCATTAAGAATTTGGTTTCCAGAGGCTGCCGACGGGCGAGATACTCCTTCTCAGAGAGCCTCAAGAAAGGAGCAATGACCCGTTGGAAGAATCCTTTTGGCGGTGTTGGTGATTTGGACGGGGACGGGATGACGGTGGTGTCGGTAGGTGCAGAAGCGAGAGAATTGGAGGTCGAGGTGGAAGCATGGCGGGAGGGAGGAGAGAGGCTATCGAGTGCGCGTACTTGAGCAATTTGAGGAGAGGAACGGTGAAGTAGGGTGGGATGAAGGCGACGTAGGTGTCGACGCTGATACCTCGAGAAGAGGATTACGGAATTGATGTTTCGACGACGGTATAGAGGCATGTGGCATGATTTTGGACTGGAAGAAAACAAAAAAAAAATATCAACGCTTCGTTCTTGCAGTATTTCTCATGCGGCTCTCTACACGAAGCAGAATCGACGTGCTCAAGCATTGACACCAACACCATTCCCAATCACAATGCATAAAAACTCACTTGCGTCCTACTCCCTAGCTCAGAACACCCTTCACCGCATAAGAATTTCCTCTCTCCTGCAGATTTGTGGACGGGTAGGAAATTTAGTCGTTTGTCTCGGATGCGGCGGTCGGATTTCAGTTGTTGACACTTCCCACTTCCAGAGATGACAGGTTGCGACGCGTTTATATATCAAGTGAGAATATCTCAGAGAAGGTGTGTACTGACGCGCACAGCTTTCAGTGGCATTACGCAGTCTTTTTCATCTGAAGGACAAGTGATCTTTGCAGACGGTTGGGAACTACCTGTCAATATCTGCGCTGCTGTCACTTCACTCCCGTGGCATATCAGTGGCATGCTATCAAATATATCAAACTGAGCTCAGGCTAATTATCTGAGGCAAAAGGCATCATGCATCATATATTATAACATGGTGTGTGATATTACAATAATGTATTATTCATGTTTGAAATTCGATCAACAGCGATCTTGAAAACTCGATGTTCCCTCAGTGAGCTTGTGAGCGTCACTTCATTTCCTGTTCTTGCGTGCCGTCACAGCGAACCCAGGGCCAAGGCTGTCATGACGTTGTACTGTATTTTCCTTGCTTTTATGTGAAACATCTTGTCCGTTCTTTCGACGGCATCAATATTGAAGTGCTGTCTCTCTGCCTGCTCTGCAGATTAAAACCAGTCGTGACTAGTCCTAATCGATCAAGGTATCGGAAAGAATAGTAGAAAGGAAATTCAGAATTATATTGAACAATGAAAACACGAATTTGACACATGTGAAAGTAGATGAAAGCCATCTCAGCCTAGAACCCATATACAGAAAAATGTTTCGCACAATTTGTCACTACTTATTCAGTACCACCAGTTGGTGAAATTCCTCAATCCCCCAATCCGACCATTATTCATGGGACGGGATGACGGTGGTGTCGGTAGGTGCAGAAGCGAGAGAATTGGAGGTCGAGGTGGAAGCATGGCGGGAGGGAGGAGAGACGCTATCGAGTGCGCGTACTTGAGTGACTTGAGGAGAGGAACGGTGAAGTAGGGTGGGATGAAGGCGAAGTAGGTGTCGACGCTGACACCTCGAGAAGAGGATTACGGAATTGATGTTTCGACGACGGTATAGAGGCATGTGGCATGATTTTGGACTGGAAGCAAAGTAATAAAAACCATCAGCGCTTCGTTCTTGCAGCATTTCTCATGCTCTCTGTTTACTGCACGAAGCAGAATTGACATGCTCAAGCATTGGGGAACAACACCGTTCCCAATCATAATGCATAAAAAACTCACTTGTGTTCTACTCCCTAGCTCAGAACACCATTCACCGCATAAGAATTTCCTTTCTCCTGCAGATTTGTGGACGCGTAGCAAATTTAGTCGTTTGTCTCGGATGCGGCGGTCGGATTCCAGTTGTTGACAATGACAGGTTGCGACGCGTTTCTCAAATATTTCAAGTGAGAATATCTCAGAGAAGCTGTGTACTGACGCGCACAGCTGTCAGTGGCATCACGCAGTCTTTGTCATCTGAAGGACAAATGATCTTTGCAGACGGTTGGGAACGTGTTAACATCTGCGCTGCTGTCACTTCACTTCAGTGGCATATCAGTGGCAGGCTATCAAATATATCAAACCGAACTCAGGCTAATTATCTGGGGCAAAAGGCATCATGCATCATAGCATGATGTGTGATATTACAATGATGTATTATTCATGTTTGAAATTCCGTCGACATCCATCTTGAAAACTCGATGTTCCCTCAGTGAGCTTGTGAGCGTCACTTCATTTCTCCTTCTCCCCTCTCCGCTCGCCTTAGACCGAAGGAAAGTGCTGATGCTGAACTTTGAAATGTGATGGATGTGGACGTGGTGGGGGCTCCTGTTCTTGCGTGCCTGTCATTCCACACGAACCAAGGGCCAAGGCTGTCACGACGTTGTTCTGTATTTCCTTGCCTTTATGTGAAACAATCTTGTCCGTTCTTTCGACGGCATCAATATTGAAGTGCTCTCTCTCTGCCTGCTCTGCAAATTAAAACCAGTCGTGAGTGGTCCTAATCGATCAAGGCATCGGAAAGAATAGTAGAAAGGAAATTCAGAATTATATTGAACAATGAAACACAAATTTGACACATGTGAAAGTTGATGAAAGCCATCTCTCAGCCCTGAACCCATATACAGAAAAATGTTTCGCACAATTTGACACTACTTATTCAGTACCACCAGTTGGTGAAATTCCTCGGTCTCCCAATCCGGCCATTATTCATGGGCAGTCCGTCATAACATGTTCTCCTATCACCGTAAGCGTTGCCCTGTATATGTAGACACCCCATACATCAGTGTTATCCTTTGGCGTATCGAAGCAGGGTAGGGAAATTAGGAGAGGTATCACCTGCAGCCTGGCGTGCATCTGTCTCCAAATGACGGCTAAATCCTCCAAGCTCTCTCTCAAATCTTTTATGTCACGTTTATACATGTCCAGAACTTGCTCGAGTCTCGTCTGTTCTTCCCAACTCAACACGATACCACGGCGGCTCCCCATCCCGGTATTGAGCATTTGGAGGAAGCGGGAGACGTCACGAGGGGTTCTGCGCAGGGGTTGGACGTTTATCTGAAAATTCCGAGCTCTTTTAGTTTCCATGTCATTGTACACGTTGCGCGAATTGAAGGACGTAGGACAGAAGATGGAAGGAATGAGTGAAAGGACAAACCTTGAGCCCGTACTGTCGAAGTGAGTGCTTGGTTCTAAACATCTCTTGCTGAAGTCTCCTCCTCTCCAATCGAAGTGTTTGAACGGTGTGTAGCAGCTCATGATCTTCTAGAATTTGATTGAGTCTGTTAGAGGTGGCACGGCTGTGACTGTAGATGGACATGTTGGTGAGACCTTCAGAGACGATAAAGTGTCGAAAATCCGATTGCAGAAAGGATTTATTAAAAAGCGATGTCGTGAATGCGTGTACAGTCGTCTCTGGCGGCAAAAAGAAATCGAGGGATGCGGGTTAAATAGTAAATCGCATCATGTAAGTATTGGGTCAATGGGAAAGTGGGAAAACTGCGATAATTTCAAGACTGCCACAGCCCGCCGTGGTCATCACTGCATCAGCAATGAATTCTGTGGCCACAGTAGGGATATTTACGACATACAATACAGTGTGTCTTCATTTTGAAGATGTCACACTTAACACGACAGGAGAGAGTTCGACGATTGTAAAAACGCTTTGAGTTCAAGCTTGGTTCATAAACCCTATCTCATATGGAGTTGTGCATCAGATAAGGTTTCAATATTTTCTTACGGCGACGTGCAACCCTGTGGGATGCTCAAAGGCTAGGAAGCTTACCTCCTGTGGTGAGAATTGGCTTATTGCTCAGAAACATGCTAAAGCTTACTTTGACTACTAGATCAAAATGCTATTCTCTCGTTGTTGCTCAAGCTGCACTACTTCTTTCGAACGACACCTCCTCTATCTTCCTTCTCGCACTCCCCACCGACCAAAAACCCAAGATCACATTCGTAGTGTATCAACAAAACGATTCATGCGGAATTTTGATGCAAGCCTGACCACAGTCTTGAATCGTAGAAGTAGTCGGACGCCATCGTCGTTGAAAAAAGCCACACCCTCTTCAAGTTCTACCTCCACCTCACGTTACATAAACCACGTTGGTTCGGATACCACAAACTATATCTCTAATACGGATAGTCTGTCTGAAGATACCGGGAAGGGTACATCATCGAATCGCAAGCCACCAGTCATCACGCCTTCTGTCGTTGGTCAACATTCCTCTAAAGATCCCCCTTCAATCCAAAATATTGACACAGAGTCATCAATTTCTTCCCCTCATCACCGCATCCTCCATTCTCAAGTAGGAGAACCCGAAGAAGGCTATTGGCTCTCGTTCCGCCCTGGAGTGGAGCTGACAAAGTCGATGGAGGACAAATTTGATGATTGGTTCGCCAAAAACATATGGGAGGAGGGAAAGCTCAGTAGCTGGGCGAAGGAAATGCGTGTAGTGTTTGCTTTCCCTAGCCATTTCTTTGACTGGCTCTCCTAACAGAAATTTTTTGGTAGACGAGGTCAGAGCAATAAGGTCCTTATCCAATGGCACAGCTTGGACGATTGCAAGCGAGCGAAGATAGTTTACAATCCTTACCGAAGACTCATGCACTGCGACTTCCAAGCCTCTCTATGGCCCCTTCATGATTATTACACATCAACACTGGAAATCTTTGGCTTGTCAGAACTCGATGAGGTGGAGAGTGTACGGAATCAGTTCCCATATCTCTCCGGTTCCAAAGAGACCCAAATAAAAGGCTGGGAGGGAGGAGGAAGCAAAAAGTGAGAGTCTCATCCAAACCATTTCTTGCCTAGTCACTAGTCACTAAAGATGTGGGTGGGTGGAAAAAGATTTGCGCTGTTGGAATGTGCTAACAACGAGGAATTGCTACTCGCCATCAAACGTGGACCCCTTGGCACTTTTCAACGACGGCACTGGGCGTTAACAGGCTCGCTATGTCGCCCAAAACTGTTGGAAGATATCAAGAAGGAGGCAACAAGTCAAGCGGACTTCAGGGTTAGGCTACTAAACATCCATGACCAGATGTTCCCTCCAAGCGATTATGAAAAACTACCGGAAATGTAAATTGGAACGTAGTTGCTAAAATGCTCCGCATTACATATTTGCCTAAATCAAAAAATGAGGACGAATAGAAATGCGCAAAGAGACAGTCATGATCTTTCCACCTCCTCCACCGCACCTTCATCCCCGTGATCGTAACCGCCATCACTGTCGTCCCTCAGCGATGCCGTCCTCGCCTGCCTACGCTCCCATCCCGGTTTCACCTCGACATCTGACGACTGTATCCTCTCCAGTTTTTCTTCCAACTCAAACGTAGGTTCCCCCGCCGCTTTCCTCAGTTCCATCTCTACCTTCAACCCAGTTGCACTCGCGCGAAGCCGCCAACGCGCCCGCTCAACTCTTCCTACTGGTCCTTCTTGCAAAGCACGCTTAACCTCGAAGCTAGAAGAGCATTCCCAGATGGCAAAACTACAAAAACTCAGTCGAATGAGCTAATATCTTCACGAATGAAAGAATGGAAGATGGGCATGAGATATTGCTGGACCGACCTCTTTGTGCCTGTTTTGAAGTTCTGGATGAATAGACGTTTCGGAGGTGACAGATAAGGAAATTGGCTGAGGATGGATTCTTCCGTCTCAGACTCGGAGATTCCACTGATGCGCATCGTTGTCGTCTGTGGATCTTGCAGGGGCCAAAGTGTAGGTTGAATCTTAAGCTTGACATAAGGGCCTTTTGTTCGCGCTCGAAGGAGCGTGTACGCCTTCTTCAGGTCCTCGAAAGACTGCCACTCTACCAGAACGCGACTGCCGGTTTGTCCTGGTCTACAATCCAGAACTCAGTCACAACAAACTAGGTTGTTAAGGAACAAAGTTCCACGAGAAGAAATAAAGGCGCACAGGACCACGTATTTTCTCGCAAGCTTTCGTATGAGCCGTTCCCGGCTCCAAAATTTGTGAATGAACCATTCAGAATAGTTGTCTCCATCAAGTGGTTTGACATTTTTCGGGCCGGAAGAAGAGGCGGCGGGTTCTGAGGCAGGAAAGGTCTCCGTCCAATAACCGCGGTATGGGAAACCTGAAGAACGTGAAGGATTTTTCGACACTGACGGTTTCGACGGTGATGGCTTGGAAGTGAAGTGTTTCTCTCCAGCCTGTGATGGTTCCACGTCTTGCTTTCCTCGGTTGCGCCCGCCTGAAAGATCTGACTCTTTCGCACTCTTCGCAGTTGAGTAAAAGCGGTGGCATATCGGGCGAAAACGCTGCATAGTGTCAAATGGGAAGGAAAGGTAGACAAAAATTTGGGTATTTTATCCGAATCTTATCTGGATGCTCACCTTGTTATTGTTAACCTTGTTTTCTTGGGGCGGGCGGAAAACGGTCACCCTCGGCCTCTCCTGTTGCCGAGCCTATCCGCGCTCTGGATGGATAAAAGCACCTTCTTCGTCAACCCCACCTTCCCCTTCCCCAGATTTACCTAGGCAGCTCTCATCTGCCTGTACATTGCATTCGTGAGTGGCTTTCACATCCTGCGTGAACAGAAGGTGTTGACTATGCCGCACAGTAAAACCCGCGAACTGCTCAAGGAACCAAATTGCAGTGATGTCGAAGCCCAATAGGCCTGTCTACGTGATCGGAGTCGGTTCCACAGCATATATCAAGCCTCGAGGTTTATACGATTACCCTGAGTTAGCGCTCGAAGCGACCACGAAAGCGTTGCTGGATGCGGGAATCAACTATGACGATGTGGAGGCTGCTTTTGCAGGATATTGTTACGGAGACTCCACATTAGTAGTACTCCAGGACCTGCAAGGTCTTGATACACAACATGCTGTTACTTATGTATTTTTGGAACGCAGATGTGGTCAACGCGCACTTTACGCTTTAGGAATGACGCAGATCCCAGTTGTCAATGTAAACAACAACGCAAGTCCTTCTGTCTTCTCTCCCATGGTAGAGCATATGCTAATCGAAATCTAGTGCTCGACTGGTTCCTCTGCTCTCTGGCTTGCTCGTCAAATGGTCGCATCAGGATTGCACGACTGTGCTCTTGCCGTTGGCTTTGAAAAAATGGCACCTGGCTCTCTCGGATCCAACTTCACGTCGCACACGAATCCCATCGATCTCACAATGATGATGACAGCCGAAACCAGAGGCATTAGCATCGGTCCTGGAGCTGCTCAAATATTTGGGAATGGTGGACAAGAATACGTGGAAAAATTCGGTGCTTCATGGGAAGACATTGCGCAAATTGGTGAGCCGTTGCGCCAAAGCTTAGCTGGAAGCGAGTTTTAACGTTCTCTGTTGGTGGAAGCATCAAAGAACCACACTCATTCGGTGGTTAATCCTTACTCTCAATTCCGCAACGGCATGAGTGTTGAGGAAGTCCTCAAAGACAAACAAGTCACAGATTACGTGCGTATTTCTGTTTTATTTCATTAAGTTTATGCCTAAACGAGGATTGTGCAGATGACCCGCGCGATGTGTTGTCCTACTTCAGACGGCTCATCCGCAGCCGTACTAGCTTCTGAGGAGTTTGTAAAGAAGCATAACCTTCAGAATCAAGCTATACAGATCGCTGCCATGGCCATGCACACTGATTCGCCCAATTTGTATAAAAATAAGAGCAGCATGGAACTTACTGGAGTTCGTCGTCCCGCTGTTTTGCCGAGATTGTTTCTGACGGTGCTGGAGCAGTTGGACATGACGAGGAAATGCGCCGAAGATGTCTATAGGGATGCGGGAATCACTCCGGACGATGTGAAAGTCATCGAGTTACACGACTGTTTCGCAGCCAATGAGGTATGTTTCCTCCATGAAATCGAAGAGCCGACGTTTGACTCGCATTCTTGATTGTAGCTTTTGGTATACGACGGCTTGAAGCTGACTTCGCCGGGAAAAGCTCATGAGATTTGCCGACGAGGAGACAACACTTACGGTGGGAAGTGGGTCATCAATCCTTCTGGAGGACTCGAGTCGAAGGGGTACGCCTTCAGAATTTTCACAGGCTATTCTGATTGCTTAATCCGATAAAGACATCCACTTGGTGCCACAGGCCTTGGCATGACATTTTACCTTGTCAATCAACTTCGCGGATGGGGTGGCGAGTGCGTTTCCTCTTCTCTAAACTGACCATAAACATTCATCTCACGGGCCAATAGCATGCAAGTTGATGCTTGCCGACCTGAGAAAGCGACTCCTGGAGGAAAAGGTCCCTACGCTCTTCTGCACAATCTTGGCCTTGGTACATCTTCTCTCCTCACTAACCTTGATTTCGGGTTAACGTGCGGTTCAGGTGGAGCTGCTGTGATGGCAGCCTTTGTAAGGCCATCCTTCTACAAACAAGGAGGAGAGGATGGGCGTTCACGGTTAGTTTCTTCGCAATTCTTGTCAAATTCAGTATTAATGTTTGGAATATATAGATTGGGCTACAATCACGGTGGTGAATACCGCAAGGTCACCCCTGAAGATGTGGCAAAAGTACGCAGTAAGACGGCCTACAGTCCATACGCTGCAACACCTGGCATGAAGTTGGAGAAGCCGAAGCGTCGCGATGCAAAGCCTAACAGAGCAAACTTGTAATTGCGTGCGCGAGCTGGTCCTGTATTCAATCTTGTATTTCGTGTATTAGTACCACCACCATGAAATTGGAGCTCTGCTTGTCTGGAAGCCGTTTTCATCCTGTGCCTGCTGTGAGAATTCGATGAGTGTGATTCCGTACGGATCTGTAGTGTCCCAACCTTCGAACCTTCAACCAGATTATCGGCAAACTGTGCGTGACCCAGACGTGACCTCAGCAAAAAAAAGTGAGCAGCTACATACAATAACCTGAGAGGGAAAGCTTCGTAGATTTCGAGCAATTTAGTCTGATAAAGTTGTCTTGCAAGGTGAATCCATTTCTCTCCCTTTGCCGCAACGTCATGAACTTCTCGCAGAGATACTCGAATTTGATGCTCCGTTGACCTAGCAAACCCCCCATGTCATCAAATGCCCACTCAGCCTCTTCCATCGTCCTCCGAGAAAGGCCCAGACATCCAGTCTCTGGACTACATTATTCGCACCGGTCTCGCAGGCGGATTTGCTGGCGGTCTCGTGAGTGCATTTCTGCCCTCTCCTTCGATGGCTTGCCGCTCACAGGTATTTTTCGAATCGCCTGTAGGCGAAGACCTCGATTGCTCCTTTAGATCGAGTAAAGATCCTCTTTCAAACGAACCATCAAGATTTTGCCAAGTATACAGGCTGGTCCATTCCTGGTTGCTATCGGATCAATTATGGCTGACCGGGAAGAACAGGGTCATGGAGGGGTATCGGCCAGTCGCTTCAACACATAGTAAAGACCCATGGAATGAAAGGTCTCTTTCGTGGACACTCCCTTACTCTTGCAAGAACCATACCTCATGCTGCAATCGGGTATACAGCCTACGATCAAGCTAAGGCTGTTAGTCCTCTTTCTTCAAGTCCTGCCAACATAAGCACTGGCTGACACCAGATATATAGTATCTCATGGCAACCCCAGAGACGCAGACACCTTTCCGCCGTTTCCTCTGTGGGGTAATTGCCGGTTCGTCTCTGCCATACCTCCCTCTGCTTGCTCATGCATTACCGGTTTGGATAGGAACTGCCTCCCTACCCGTGACCTACCCCTTTGAGCTCATACGTGTCCGAATGGCTACTGACACACGTCATACGACACTCTCTCCAGTCGCCGCCATCCGATCCATCTATCACGAAGGAGAAGCTCCTCCGCCCTCCTCTTCCACCAACAACGCAGGAACGGCAAAGCTTGCCGCTAAACGCGCAATTCGACAAACGAGACGCATCTTCCCCATCCTGCAGTTCTACCGTGGCTTCGCCGTTTCCCTAGTCGGCACCGTTCCCTATCGCGGAGGAATCTTCCTTGTCTGGGAAACACTCAACTCCTTCGTACACGGTCGAATGGACGACAGGATGTTTCATGAGAACCGCACTCGAATACACTTTGTCCTTGGAGCCATCTCTGGAGCGACTGCTCAGGTGGCAACCTATCCGTTAGAGGTGGTGAGACGCTTACAACAGGTCGGTGGGACCCGGAACCCAGATCGGATGATCAGTTTTTGGGAGGTCGTGCAGGAGGTTTGGAAAACGAGAGGGGTAAGAGGATTTTATGTCGGACTCGGACTCGGACTCGTGAAACAGGTCCCCATGACTAGTATCAGTTTGACGAGCTATTGGTGGGCAAAGAGGGTATTGGGCATCGATCAGGATGGTCGTTGACCCTCATATAGCACATTTTCTTGCAGTGACATGTATATTTATTCCCCCATCCAGGTGCATCAGCCGTCAGGAAAACGCTTTCTTAACATATCACATGGAGAGGCGAGTCCAGCTCCCACTCCTCCCTCCGCTTTTCTCGACAACCATAATGCCTCCAATCTCCATCTCTCTCCCTCCGACGCTTTTCAACATATCCCAAACGGTCAATAATGCGGTGCTAACTCCAACCAGAGCTTCCATCTCCACTCCCGTCTTCCCTTCACACTCCGCCAGGCACTTTGCATGTAGCACCCCTGCTTCCTCATCAAGGTCAAAATCCACAACTACATCCGTCAATCCAACCGAATGACAGAGAGGGATGAGGGCATCAGTTCGTTTCGCAGCTTGAATACCCGCGACACGGGAGACTGTGATTACGTCTCCTTTCTTCGATACAGCGGGATGAAGAAGTGACTGCACAGCAGGAGGAGGGAGACGGATGAAACCCACTGCGACAGCTCGGCGTATAGAAGACGTTTTGGAAGTGATGGGGGACATTTTGAGGCGACCTGATGGCGAAATATGGGTGAGGCCGTGTGCATCCAATGGTTGTTCTTCTTCCCTCTCGGGGTTTTGTTCCTTCGTAGTAGTAGCAGTAGAATGAGTGGAATAAGTTCTGGCGTGGCGGAACAGATTTGAGCTAGAGGGTGGATGCAACCATGGAAGAAAGGATCGTCTACCCGCTACTTAGCATCAGCTTCTGTCACTCGAATGGACAGAAGACACACCCAATCCCAACCATCGGCCCACTACGACCGTTGCGCGCAATGTCTTCAGGCATCGCATGACCGTCGTGCTTCCATTTCTTTCCTTGTAGCGCTCCTTGCACTCTGGTGTAGATCTCTTCATCGGTCGAACCGTTCCTGAGCAACTCGCGAAGCTGAAGAACTGGTGCACCGAACAGACATACCTGTTTGAAGTTCATCACCATTTGTTGTATGTTGCATTGAAAAGGAAAGAGATAACGTACCTTCAGTCCTCCATCTGCTCCAACCCGAATTCTGTCACAGCCTGCACAGAAGTGTTCCGTCATACTGCTAATAAATCCTATCCTCCCCAGGCTCCCATCGATACTCCACACTCTAGTGGTAGCGTGCCTCTCCATTGGGAGTTGGGCGAACGAAGGATGGACTGCCTTGATGCGTTCCTGTAAGACAGACGAAGGAACCAGTTTCTTTGTAGACCAGCGATTATCCTCGAATGGCATATATTCGATAAACCGCACTTGTATTGGCCTATCCCGCACGAAAGAGACGAATTGGAGCACCTCGGCATCATTCAGACCAGCAATGACGACGCAGTTCAGCTTCACTTTGAATCCTACGGCAACAGCTTCGTCTAGACAGGAAAGAACGGCTTCAAAGCCTGCTCAAGACCATGAATATAGCATTGAAGATATGAGGTGAACACTCGGACACACCTCGACGTCGTGTGATGAGCTCGAATTTGAAGGGATCTAAAGTGTCCAGCGAAAGATTGATATTGTCCAATCCTGCATCCTTCAGACTCTTCAGCTTCCGTCGTAAGGCAATGCCATTGCTTGTCATGCCTATCGACTCTAATCCATTGTTCTTCAAGCTGGCGATCCGATCTAGGTTCCTCTTCGGTTACTTCCACAGTGTTGCAGCGAAGAATATGAAAACCCCCACCCACAATCTCCACAATGTCCCGACGAATAGTTGGTTCACCACCAGTTAAGCGGACCTTTTTCACTCCTTGCTTAACAAAGAGGTCGGCTAGTTTGTACAACTCGTCCGCAGTCAGAATGTTCTCCTTAGGAAGGAGCTCAACGCCAGTGTCAGGCATGCAATACGTGCCTGGGCCCCGTAAATGTCTTCAGGTCTCTTGCCACAAGTTCCAGTACTAAACCCTACATCTGAGGTTACATTTCTCAGTCAAGGAAAGCCGCAGGTATGTGTGCTGACGATTGAAGCTGTCTATCAAGTACGGAGACGTCTTATCCAGAGATTGAATGCGTGCCTGTTAGGTCAACAGGAATGAGAATTACTCGATGGCTCGACAAAAACATCAAAAGACGAACTCGTGCTATCTCAGCCACCGTGGATGCAGATCTACCGAGAGTCGAAGTCACGCTCCTTATGCTTCGCATCTTTCCAAACCTTCGTCCACTAGTACTTCAGTCGACACGAATGTTGCAGAGGCGACCAAAGCTTGAAGCCAGGCTTGAAGCTGTGATATCCCACTTATAAAGCAAGTCGGGGTGATTCGAAGGAGATCGGCGGGCAACCTAAACGGTGTCAGCGCAAGAGGAACGCACTGGAGAACGTTTAACACCGCGATTTTCGAATTTTCAGGTAGGAATGTCGATGTTTATGTTTTAGCAGGTTTTGGTGGTCGAGCAGGATGCATACGAAAGTAGGCACGTGTTCTCATCCTCCCAAGATGATTTTTGGAGGAAGAAGGGAGAATCATACATCGGCATGGGATGAAACAGCAAAGCACAAAATGATACTGTATTGCAACAGAGTTTGGAAGTGAGTGCTCTCGATGAGAGCTGCGATTCGACCATTCACCTTCCTGCATGAGTCCCTCAGGAAAGCCGACGATGGACTGTTGTAGGATTGAACCCCGTCAAAAGATAGCCATAGCATTCGGAGGCGAAGCCTGTTTACAATAAGCATACATGAGAATGAGGTGGTAAGCAAGCGGAAGAATAGGACGAACCACATTCCCTTCCACTCTCAAAGGAGCACTGGTGAAAAAGAAGCTCCACCGTTCGTTCCTCTCACATGCGGCCGAGAGAGCGTCCAGATCCCAAAGCTCTCCTATCGGGCATCCAAAGCCTCCCAGCAAGGATTGTCGCATGGATAGGCCTTTTGTGCCTTCGCCAGCTGGATTAGGCGCTGCGTCACGGGTCAGCATTCTGAAAGGAAAGAGAAGAATCTATTGGGGACTTGGTTAGACACGGGATAACGTACGCACGGCTTCTATGCTCGGAGAATCTGTTGCTATCGCTGCGATTCGCTGTTCCCACAGAAGCTTTAAGAGTGCCTCTTCTTGCAAGAGTCCGACATAGCGATCAATCACATCAGCTTCGTGAAAGATGAGATCCTTTTGATTCTGCATTGGCAAATTCTCGTATTCTCCAGCATGTCCTGCCAACCTCTCATCAGCTATGCTCCTTGAAGGGAATGCATACCTGTCCTGATAAGCAATATGTCGCCAGGCTCAACTTTCAATTGCTCTTCATCTAGAATGTGCGCTAGGATCTCAGCGTTGATTGAACAAGATGAGAAGGCGGAGTACCCGTCGACACCAATTTTCTTTATATATCTCGCAAAATCGACAAGTATTCCGCGGCCAACTATCCCGTGTGGTGCTATCTCTGAAACAATTAATCCATCAGAAATTTGCCAAGGGCGGATCAAAACGAGGAAGGGAACCTCTCGCTTCTGGCGCCGCTTTGACGGTGGGAGCTGGGGTGGGAGAAGGCGACCGTTTGTCTTCCAGCGCTTGGGAGAGTGGGCTGGAAGGAGGGGATGCAGGGACCGTAGCGAATGAGACACCGCCCCAGTCTTTAAATGTGTCAAATCTTCTGCCAGCAATGATCTAGCAGGGAATCATACCCCAATGGCTGGAAGCCTTTGTATCTGTTTTGCGATTGAGCTGTAGAAGAAGATATGAGCTAAAGACGCACCGATGCGCAAGGCTTCCTCTACTTCTTCACCTCGGTTTTTAATTTCTTGTCTCATTCTCTTCCTGTTACAATAAGGACTGCAATAGATCAGTTCTTCCACGGTTTCGTGGCGAGTACAAGAAAGCATACTATTTTGGCATATCCAGCTTCCAATCCAAAGACACAGTTTCGCCAGTCTTGATCGTAGCTGCCGCTTGTGCGACAACAGCAGGCGATAAGTGGTTCTGTACAATCGATTAGTTGATGCCTCTTTCTACAGAAGAGAAATGGGAATGTCTGACGAGCGTGCCAAATGCCTCGCATTCAGCGAATACCCCTCCCGCATAATGGGGAGTCGGAGTTGAAGGTAGCTCTTCAAATGATGGGAAAGGGTCAGGGATGGCCATGCTGCGACGTGTCCTCGATATCGATGAGGAGGCTGGGAAGGCTGCAATGTGGCTTTTGTATCTAACGAAGACGCATCCTGGGCTTCGAGCCCAGATTGACGTGCTGCCCGAAGATAAAGTTTGGTAAACAGATGAAGCAAGATCGAGTTAAAGGGATGGTCCAAACACGTGCTCATGGCCAAACAGATGTAAAAGAGGGAATAACGAAGCCTACTGGACTAACGAGTCCATATGGTTCTCATTTCTTCTGAAGAAAAGACATTTTCTTCCAAATAATCAATCACAGCAGCAAAAGATGGAAGATCATTGAAGTAAGTCCTTTCTGCTTTCGTCTTCAGCCATCTCTTCTCCATCATGAAAGAAAGGTGTCGATGAAAGAGAGGAAACAACAACGAGGTCTCTGTCGAGATTTGCACAAAATCAGCTATGACCCTAGCAGGCGTTCCCTGCCGACCCTCTTCGGAGAACAGTGCCGGATTCTCCAAGAGCCCCCTCGCGCTCATCACACCTTTCACGCCACAAACATCCCGCAACCTTTGTGCGGTCTCAAGGTCCCAACACTCTCCATTTGCCACCACCGGAACGTTCCATGGATCTGCCAACTCTCTACAGAAGCGAATAGCATCTAAGTCTGCGGGCTCATTCGAGGACTGTTGGCGCGTCCGACCGTGCACCGTGATGTGGCTGATGGGAGGGAGGTGCAAGAGAGTGTCCATAAGCCGAGAGGTGTACGACAGGTCCTTATCGACTCGTATTTTGACTGAGATCGGAAAGTCGTTTCCCACGCGAGCCTGGGTGCTCTTGACTATATCCGCTATTCGTTCGGGATGTCGAAGAAGGAAAGATCCTATGTGTTCCTTATATGCCCACGATTGGGGACAACCACAATTCAGATCGACGCCTAGATGTATTCCCTTCGGCCCTTCAGCAGAAAGGCCAGCAAAAAGAAGCGACGGACCATCGCAGTATGGTTTCACTAATTCAGCTGCTGCCGCAAAATCCCCATTGTCTTCTGCACTTGTAGCGAACTGTACAATCATACATCCCCTCGTTTTTCGCCCATTGATATCGAATATTGCCCGTTCCGAATCTGAAGTGGTAAAATCAGAATCCCTTGCCTCTTTCGATCGTATGAATTGCTGCGCAAGAATCATCTGGAATGTGCCCTGTCAGTAGTGATATATGTTAGAATGCAAGATGCACGCACAGGGGTATGCGTGATATGCACACCGTAACGAGAAATCGTCTTTCGGAAGCTGTGTTTGGAATATCGGACCATTGGCGCAGCGATGTTGACATCGCATCCAGATTGCAAAATTTCGCGAGGCGACATACGAACTTCATCATAGCTTTCATTCATTGTGCAAGAGATCTACTCAAAACCTAAGTCACGAAGTCAGATCATTGTTTAAATCACGTGATTTTAAAGATTGTGCGGAACTCCTGCATGTCCCTGCTAAAGACTGAAGTGACGCGCCAAAGGCCAGACCAATTTTTTTTCGTACACGGGCCGCTTTATATAAGAAATCTGAATCCAAGGCATCATCCCCGATATGAGGACGTGACGCTCTTTGGTTTGCTCAACTGAAACAGTAGAATAAATATCTCACCTTCAACAATTGTACCCTTTGTTATCACTCTCTCCCAATTGTAAAGCTTATTCTCCCCAAGTACCTGGACTGTATTTCTATTTCTTCGAGATCGTCGTTCAACTACTGTAGGTAAGAGTCATGGTCTGTTGTTCCACGTTACGACCATTTCTTTGCGGTGTTTTGGTGTTTGCTAGGCTTAGGAGGGTAAGAAAGAGATAAGAATGGATCCTGCGGCAGCTGCAAAGGAGCGAGCGGAAAAGGCAGCGCGGGCGAAAGAGCGGGTTCGTGTTCCTGTTGGTTGTCGCAACCTGCGTGCTCACCGCCGTGCATTGGCTGGTGTTTTGATTGCAGCTGAAGAAATTTCAAAGCACCAAGGCGGGAAGAGGTGCTTCTCCTGCTCCCGCTTCTGCAAGCAGCAGCAGAGTTGCTAGTCCGAAGACTGAGGAGGTTGCTAGCCCACCTCTGGATTCTGTTGTTGGTGATCTGGTAGAAGACTCGAAGGTGGCACCTGAGACGTGAGTTTCTGCTTCGCTGTAAGGGATTGGTAATGGTGATGGGTTGACTGGGTGGCATGCACCTGCTGTCGCCTCAAGTGTAAACTCGCATGTTGCCCGCTGCGAGATGATTCCTGAGCAACTTGTCATCATTGACTGTTGGATGAACTCTTAAGCTTGATGCTGATAAACTTGTAAACAGGAAACGCCGGTCGTCAGAAGGTAAACGCCCGTCTCATCCAACTTCCCCAACTGCTTCCATCGCGTCAAAGCGAGAGTCTCCCGTACCTAAACCCTCCTCTCCTCCGTCCTCTCCTATTCAACGGTCGTCCTCCGTCCGTTCCAAACGAGGTTCACTTAACGGCTCCTCCTCCCCCCGCGGTCGTGGTACGCGTTCTCCTGCTGGCTCAATCTCGGGCTCTATCACGTCACCGCCCCTCAATTCAGCAAATATCTCCTCCCCTCCCATTGCGACTGCAAGCTCAGACGCTCAAACTATCTCTCTCCTCATTTCATCCAAGAGCGCTTTGCAGTCACAGCTTACTGCCTTGCAGACGTCGTATGCACAAGTCTCGGAACAGCTAGAGGGCTTGAAGGAGGAATTGGGTGATGCTAAGGCGCGGAATGAAGAACTAGAGCCTCTGGCGAAGGCGCTCGAGGAAGTTCGAGAGTCGTTAGCGAAGGCAGAAGAGCGCGCAAATACATTGGAGGTTGAAGGTCAGAAAGAGAGAGAGAAGGAGAGAAGGGAGAGGAGGGAACTGGAGGGGAGATTGGAGGAAGAGAGAAGGAGGGCGGGTGAGGAGAGGGAAAGAGAGGAGAAGGAGAAGGAGCGGAGGCATGAGGCGAGACTTGGAGAATTGGAGAGAGAGGTTGGCAGGTTACGCATTGCTGAGAAGGTAAGGCTACCGCTTGCTTGTCTGAATAATAATATTTAAAAGGAGACAGAATGCAGAGGCGCTAAAGACAGAACTCGAAGCAGTGAGAGCAACATTGGAATCGTCGAATTCGGACAATCTGTCTCTGAAGGAGCAACTCGACAAACTCGCGCTTCTCCCATCTCAGCTTTCGGAATCCGAACGTAAATATGCTTCGCTTCTCGAGTCTAATGTCTCGCTTGAGACAACTCTAAAGGATTTCCGAAACGAAAAGGCTGCCATGTCGCGGCAACTGGAGGAGCTGGAGAAGGAACTACTCGATTCTAAGGAGGCTGCAGAGCGGGCAACCAAAGAGAGGGAAAAGGAGGAGAAGAGCCGCTTGGCTGAAGTAAAGAGGAGGGAAGAGCTGCAGAGCGAAAATGGCAAGCTTTTGGAGGGGCTACAAGAGTAAGTTCTTCTTTGGAGGGTGAGATACAATAATAACGGTGCTGTTGGTGTAGGCTAAGGACAAAGGTGGTTGACACAACGAATGAGAAAGATGAAGCTTGCGGAACAAGTTCAAAGCGTGGAAAGTGAGGTCAAGCACTTGCAAGCGGAACAACAGGAGCTGAAGACGTCCCTTCAGACCAAGGAGAAGGAGGTCGCGGACATCGAAGCGCGGTCTAGCCAAGTACGTTCCCTCCAGTATCTTTATGGCGCATTCTAAGCAATTTGGTCAGAACTGTGCAATCGATATCCTCGGAACTCAGCGAGGCAAATTCTAAAGCTGCAGCTTTACAGGATGACCTTGCACGCTCTGCTGCTGAAGTTGAGGTGTTACAAAAGTCCCTTACCGCTTCTTCCACCACAATCGAATCGTTACGTGTTTCAGAGGCCCAAAATTCCGTTGAGGTGGTTAGACTGAAAGAAGAGATCGAGGAGCTACGTTCGCAAGTTGATTCACTAGGGACAGACGTCATCGCTAAGATGGAGGAGGTGGATGTGATTCAAAAGCATGCTTCAGACAAGGAAAGTTCTTACAATTCGCTACGGGCTGAGATGGAGAAGCTACGCGGCGAGTTAGCGAATAGGGAGGAGGAGGTTCTGTCGTACCAGAACTCTAACAAGGAGAAGAGGGATATGGTTGACCGGGAACACCTCGATTCGATCATTGCTCAACATAAGGAATATATCGACTCCCTCAACCAGTCCCATGAGATCGATCTCTCAAAAGCTCGGGTGCAGATTAAGAACCTCGAATCTCAGGTCTATCAGCATCAAGATGAGAATCTCGTCCTGCGCAAACAGATTGGTGGACTAGAGGACGATGTACACTCACTGACAATGTCGGTTACGAACCTCAAGAAGGAACGAAAGGGACTTGATGTCCCTCATCATCGTTCTCCATCCCCTGGCCTCATCACACAGTCCATGCGGCCAATCTCACCTTCCCCTGCTCCAACTCGCACTCCATCGCCCTCTTCCACTGGCCTCCCACGCCGTACAGTTTCCGAACGATTGCCTCACCGTCGATCTGCCTCCCATCTCCCGACCCTCAACGAATCTGTTTCTCTTCACCGCTCACAGTCAGACCCATACTCCCCGATCCCTCCTTCTCCTCTGGATGAAGCGCCACTCACGCCTGCTGTACGTCACGCTCGTCGCGCTTCATTGGTAGCATTGAAGTCACGGATGGAAGAAGAACTTGGAATTAAGGACTTGACGCCAGCTCCTGCAACTGGTAGAGGTTTGACTTTCAATATTGAAGAAGCCACTCCTCCACCACCGGATAGCGCGATCATGAACGTGTTCCCACCGACACCTACAACGGCTCAAGGATGGGATGGACAGCCAGTGGTCAGGAGAACGAAGATTGGCGATGATGTGATTTGGTGCAGCAGTTGCAGAGGTGATCTGTTTGTTGTTTAGTTGTTCTTTTCGGCTCCCAAGTCCTGCAAAGCATGGACCCTGCTCCATTTCTGGATTCGCGAACTCTGCAATGTCGCTGTTGTCTTTACACAGGAGATATTGGCATGAGAATGGCAAGGGTACAGATCATTGCACTGCAACTCGAGACTATGTTGGGGAACAACATCTTGTCACTAATTGTTCAGTCAATCGTCGTCATAACATTTTTACGTTTTCGTCTCACAAACAAGCCCAGGGACAATGGACAATGTATTAGGATTAGGAGCATTCACAAACAGGAAGCCCCCCGAAAACATGGTGATTTGGCATTAACCAAGGCCACTTTTAGCCACTGTGCAACATAGGATGACACTGCGTCGTATCGAAACAGTCTTGGATCCAACAGGAGCAAAGGTCAACGACGAAACGAGGCAGCCGGTATTCACAACAGATTGAACCTTTAAAGCATCAGAGTCTGACTGTCTTAACGCTTTTATCGACGCCTCTCGCTTCCTTCTCCTTCTGCAGCTCCTTTATAACCTTTCCCCTTTCCTTTCCAAATTGTTCCTTATTGTGCTTCTTTTCCTCTCTCCTTCCTTTCCTCTCTTCTTTAACAGCTTGCTTCCGCGCTTTCTTCTCCTCTGCCGCCTCGTCCCGTGAACGCGTGATGGTTGTGTGCGAAGGGAAAGATGAATCCTCATCATCTGAATGGGGGGACTCCGCATCTTCGACGATGGGTGAGGGGCGTGAGACGAGAGGCATACCACGCTTGTCGAGCGTGATACGAACTTCTCCATTTGCGTTGACTGCATTGCGCGCTTTCACCTGCTTCTTCAGACGGAGGATCTTGGGATGGTTTTCAAGATTCGTTTTTGTAGCTGTTATGATCTCATCAGTGGCCGGGGAACGAAGAATAGATTAAGCGCACTGAGGATACTCTCGACATCCCATTTCTCTTCCTGCGGTCCAATACCGATAATCGTCATTTCCTGCAGCTTCTCCTGCCATCCATTTCCCGCCATGATCTGTGCAGCACGCTCAAGCACGTCCTTCTTCCCATCTTGATCGAGTAATAATTCTCTTCGTAATGTACCGAGTTTGTCTAATCCTGTCTCTCCATCCATCATTGTCCGCACATGGGATCCCAACAGCTCGTATTGATTGAGAAACTCGTCCAACACCTCGTTACGCGGTCCTTCTGGAAAGGAATCATCCTCTTCCTCTAGTTCTGAATCTTCATCCTCGTATTGCTTTTGGATCTACCCATGAGTTAGTACAGAAGAAAATGGAAGGAGAAGAGTGTCCAGCGAACCTGCTCAAATCTTTCATCCAAGTCTCTCAAGCCCTCGCTTCGAAATTTGCTCGCCGCCGACATACCACTCATGGCGGATTCAGCTTTCATCCATTCTTTCTTGCTTCCTCCGTGTGCTCCATAATCAGGCAAGCTACCAAGTTCATCCATCTCCTCATACTCCTCTATATCGTACTCACTTCCGAATTCCACCTTCTTACTTCCGGTCTTGAATGCTCCGATCTCCTTCTCCCATGCAGTCTCCTCTGGCCTCCCAAACACTTCTCTCCTCGAAGCATCTTTTTCTTCCCCTCCTTCTAGCAGTTCCCCAAAGAAATCGTCATCGTCGCCTTCATCTTCCTCTCTGACCCCTGCCTCTTTCTTCTCCTTGGGCAGAGCAACCGTTTCCGTCTTCTCCACATACGCCTCGTCATCTAAAGCCTCTAAGACCTCTCGAAGGTCAAAATCCATATCTGGATCAAGCCTCTTCTCCCCCTTTTCCGCTTGTTTCTCAAGCCAAGCTCGATATTCCTTCATCCCTCCCAAGTTTTGGGGAGCGATAACATCCTGGGGTAGAGAATCGATCACTTCTATATCACCCTTAAGTTTCGATGACGCAGCAGAGTCATTCGGTGCGGCGAGAAAAACACCTCCTTTGGACTCGCCTATCGTACGAAGGTGCTTCGTATAGTCGTAGTAGCGATCATCGAAGTTTATGCCATAGAGGGGTGCCTGACCTGCCTGATGTTGTGCCTTCGAAGCTGACGTCGATGCAACCTGTGAAAGTGACCGTGTTAGAGCACGATATGAGAGATGTACATCTGTCTTCAGGAGTAAGGGAATTTCTTCTTTTCAACGATATGTCAACATATCCCCCTAGAAGTCCTTCTGCCTTCAAAGCAGCACACATCAAACGCTCCGGGAGTTTGGTGCGTATTTTCTCCTCCACATTTCTATTTCTACAGTTCTCGATGAAGTATAGGCAGTTGGATGGGTTGGTCTCAAAGCGTACACTGCCTGTCATATTCGATAATAACCTTGCAGCAAATCTAGCATGGGTTGCTGACGGCGTGCAGGTTGCAATAAAATAGCAGCTGAATCAACATGCAACGCAATGTCCATGTTGGAGGCCACCTGAACGTTTGCAATAAAGCAAAACCTCGTTGATACATTTTGGATCCGCGCCACATTAGCACACTACACCAGTGCAGAAATAGTGACAACAGTAAAATGAACCCCGCACGCTCTCGTTTAAGAATAAGCGTACCTTTTCCTCCTCCTCATCCTCAATTTCAAACTCCAAGTCATCGAGCTCTCCCTCCTCGCCTTTCTCTAGCTCCTTTCCCCTCTTTTTTCTCTCAATCTCTTCGAAAACTCTTTCCCCATAGTCTGGATCATTAAGTAATGGATCCCTCTGTGATCGATGGATGAGTTTGTAGTGCCGTGAATTGTCCTTTCGAAACGCAGATTTCGCTTTTGGTTTGGGATTGATCGTCTTTCCTACTGGCTCGATAAACTCAGTGGTGGTTGGGGCTGGATCCGTCGACATTTGAACACTTCTGCGAAGTAACACCCTCTTCAAACAGCGCTGCAAAATCGTCCAGTCTGTCAGGACGATCGAAAGAAAAGATAAAAAAACAAAGTTCGGAACGAAATAGCAAATGGATCGAAAGGAGCAAAAAGGTGACGCTTCAGTGGCTTGAACACTGGGCCTTCAGATTGCTAACTGTAACTTCAGTCTGACGCTCTCCCAACTGAGCTAAAGCGTCTGGATATTGCATTATCCCCAAATAATATTTATATACTACCGGTACACTGCTTTGCATTGAAAGGTAAGGCTTGCCTCATGGTCATCCTGTCTCACTTTCATGTCCAGAGCAGTGAGATTCTAGATCAAAAAGTTTCCTGACTGCTTTGAACGCAGCACAGCAGCAAAGATATTTAACTTTCTTCTGGGTCACGGAAGAGGAAACTTGTGTGACTTGCTGTGTACACTTCCTCACTCCAAAAGAGTTGGGCATCCAAATACGACATCAAAGTATGTCCAAGTGGCAAGAAAGACATTACTTCATTCCACAGAATGTGACCAGCTAAACTCACAGATCATCGGGAACTACGAATCCTCTTCCTCCTCGCTGTCCAATATCGGCTCCTCCTCCTCGATTCGTACCTTTCCACCTCCCCTCCTCGCGCTCCTATCTCCACCCATCGCCCTCCTCTCGTTCGCCAATGCCTCCTCGTCCTCCAGGTCAAGGTCCAGTGAGAACCTGTAGTCGCGCGCCGCATTCAAGTCAATTGCAGCGGGACGCTTGAAAATGGATTTGCCCGAACTGTGCAACTACCAGTCAGCAAGGGAATGTTAGACGGGGGGACGACGTACCGTCGCATGACAGAAGCGAGGCGGAAGAATTGGATCCCGTTCCTTCCGATGAGGAGGAAGGTGTCGAACATTTCTTCTCCTTTGGCTGAACAGCCAGAGAAGAAGATGAACATGAGCGTGAGGATGCAGAAGAGGGTTATAAGCAGGTCGAAGATGTTGTATGGTGACTTCCAAAATTGCTGTCAATCAACAGTCCGTTTAGCGAAGCTGCTCGGAAGAAGAGTCATGGAGAGCTTAAGGAGACACACCTTTCCGAATGCCACCCAACGAATTGCTACCTCGAGGATGAGAGATAAGTTGACTACTGTTTCGAGCACGTAGAAAGAGGCGGTGGGACATTCGTTCATTAGGGAGAGGACGAGGGTGGTAAGGCTGAGCGCAGCCATGGTAAGGTATCTTGTCCCAATGTCAAGTTGCAACCAGAGAGCAAGAGGGAGAAACGCACAGGTAAATATATGCTAATGAAAAGACAAAGCGATTTGCAACTCCTTTGAAGACCTCACTTCGCGAAATGTAATACTGGCTCCTCGTGCCCCTTCAACACAACATTTATCTGTCCATCACCCCTTTGAAATGCAGCGAGAGGAAGGCATACCTCACTTCCCCACTACTTCCCATCGCTGGATTAACCGTAGGCAGCCCATCCATCAATCTTCACTCCTTTGGAACTATGGATTCCTCCTCAAGAATGGTCGCTTCGCTTCGTTTGGTGAGGCTGTCGCAGTGGCAAGGTTGACATCAAGCATTCCTACCAAACAAATCCATCACGAAAGTCGCGTCCAAAACATCTCAGCCAATTTCCAGACGTGTTTGGTGCAAACGGACTAGCATCTGATATCCACAGATTGCCTCACATATGGCTCCTAGAAGACGCACCAGAGCAATTGCCACCTCACCTCTGGACTCACCGGCTGGTTCAGAGGACGAAGCTCCAGCACCAGAAGCAGTAAGGAAACGGCGCATGGTTGCAAAGAAGGAAAAGAAACCTCAAATTTCTTCTAGAGACTTCGAGGAAGAGGAGAACAAGGCGGATATGGAGTTGGACTTCGATTTCGACACGGATGATGTATTTATTGGGAAGGACATTGGAGGGAGGAAGTTGAATAACTTAATCACAGAGTGGAACGTAAAGGAAATGGCTTTGAATGAGGGTTTGGACTTTATTAAGCAAGCGGCGATCGATGTGGAGGAGTGTAAGGTGTTTCAGGATGGTGTTGGTGTGAGTATCCAACTATGCTGTCCCTTTATTCTTTATTGGGACGGTGTGTCGAACGTATGAAACAGGATGATGTCGTTGTGATGCTCGATAAAGAATGGAGGGCGTTGAGCGACAAGATCTCTGAGCTGGAAGCGTGGAGGACTGCCTTGTCCAACCTCCGGTCACGTTTATCGCGAGACGATGAAGTGGTTCGTTGCCCCTCATACCTACATCAATATACTGAAGATTAATTCTTGGAAAAAATCAATAGACTCAACCAGCAGAGACGGTACGGGAGGCAGTCGCGGCAGCAACGTCAGAGTTGGCAAACAAAACAGAGGTGCAGAAATACGGAAAGAATAAGGCGTACGCTCAATTCAGACAGGAGATTCACGTTCGCCTTCTTCCCTCGCTCTCCCTCTGGAATTCTTTATGTCTCATCTGCGAGAGCAGGAAGTCAACAACTCCGGCACGGCGATGAAGCCAGCCAAATCCTTTCTTCCTAGTACGTTATTTCTCATTTTACCCTTCACATTTGACGGTATGAACGTGTTTATCATCTGATTATTTGGGAGCAGAAGGCGATGGTGAATCCGACTCGGATTCCGACATCGAAGTTGGGGGATCCACTCAAACTTTCAAATGTCCAATCACTATGGGTTGGCTCGAGGATGCTGTGAAAAGCACAGTTTGCGGGCACCAGTACTCTCGCGAAGGCGTTTACAGTTATATTAGGGAAAATAGTGGTGCGGTTGAATGCCCTGTGACTGGCTGCGATAAAAAGTATGTCTCACAGTCCCTACCTATTACCACTCTGGTGGGATCTAAGATGGTATTTAGGATCACGATGAATAGCTTGAGAGATGACCCGAATCTGTCTAGGAGAGTCAAGGAACATCGGCGGAGGGATGAAGGAAGGAGACAGATGGGTGCGACACAGTTTCAGAACATTGAAGATGATAGCGATTGATGATACCTGTGAGCATCTGCCTTAAATTCGAGTAGTAATCTTTGTGAAATAATTACTTCGTTTTTCTGTGAGGCCAGTCTGAAGGAGTTACTCTTGCTGACAAAACGTCTCATACCCGCCATTGTCGTCTTCATTCAGGACCTCTCAAGACAGTCACAACTGCCTAAACTACTCCGGGCATGATGGCTACATTCAGCTAATTTAGTATCTCATTACTAAAATCACATACGCAATCTAAACATCTAACGTCCCAGACGTGTATTTACGATCAAGAGCGAAACAACCATTACTAAAGCCACAGTGCCGCATCGGGGTATCTCTGCACTGGGACATCCCATCTCCTCCGACCATCCCACGACCAAAAATCCCTCCACCCTCTCGAAGACCATCCTCTTTCCTTCCTCTGTCTCCCCTGTCTCATCTCATCGAGGTCCCGCTCTGACGTTTCCCATGGCTTTCTCTTTATTTGCATCCCTAACCTCGCAAGCTCTTCAACTCCCACTCGCGTGTCGAAACCGTACTCGTTTCCTGGAGGGAACTCGTGG
>MU271508.1:39441-51673 GCA_021432655.1 Atractiella rhizophila
CCTGCATCGTGACGATTATCAGCAATTGCTTTTCGAGCTGAAGACGGAGATGGCACACCATTTCTTCGCTCCGACAATGCGAGAGCTGCTTCCTGGTAGAGGTTGAACAAAAGGCATTATTTGGTTAGGTTGAAGATGCGATTGGAAAAGAGAACGTGTTTGGATGAGCATAAGGTGAACATATTCGTGCCTTTTTATGGACATATTTGGCAGGCTGGAAACAATGAGGATCAAAGTCTTGCATGCCTTGTGTTGGCTGATTACCGCTCTCCCTTCTTCTCTCTCTTGACAATCACGAGTGACCAGGAACAATTGATATCGAGACAAGGACCAGAGAAAATCTGGCCTTGTCTTGGTGACAAAGGAGCGACAACTGCTTCAGCAGCGTTGTCCCTTGTGCGAATGCGCCTGGTTTCTTCGTCTTTCTGTACCAACGCATGCCGTTCGAAATGTGCTGCATTCCTGTCACCGTCCAAATCTGGTTGAAGTCTGTTAATTCGTGATCATTCACTTCGGCTCTGCCGCTCCTACTGATAAGCTGTGATAACTATTAAATACCGACGCAAAGAAGGGCGAATTGGGCAATCGGTGTTACCGCACTCCCTTGTTTCGGATCTATCTGCAAGTTGCTGATCGCCTTAAGATCGCCTCGAACACGCGAAACTAAGAAGGTTCCCACTGTCTGGGATAAATTGAAGCTCCGCTCTAGAGGGCTCCAGAAGTCTTCAAGAGCTTGTCAAAAGCGTAAAGACGACCAGGACGGCATCTCCAGGCGTCCAATATTCTCTGTTCGACTTCAATCTTTTCAGACGCTTTCTCTTCTTCGGTCTTTTCTTTCCACCATCGAACCTCCAGTTTCGACGATTCCCAACCCAAAACGACCAGCGACGATGAGGCTCGCGAAGATATCACCCTTTGGCGTGGTGGCATTGATGGCAACAACATCTGTGATGGCACAGGATGGTGGTGTGAATACGACGCTCCCAGGATGTATGAGCTTGGCTGGCAGCGTTATGTGTCCCAGGTCGGTTTCTCCTCTTTGCTTATTTTGGGTTCGAGCGCCACATCTCGTCTCAAGATGCTCTCTCGGGCATGCTTGCTACGACGTTGGGCGTCTGCTTACGTTGATCAGGCTTTCGAGCTTGCAGCAAGCGTTAAGAAAATTTCTCAACCATTTGATTCGGGGAAGGAAGATCGTGTGAGCAAGTGTTGATTAGTGCATTGCAGGTTCCAAGACCAGTTCCTCAAGCCTTCTGCATTGGCGGCTCAGTGGCCATTCTTTTCTTCCATCGATACCACCTCTGGACTCTCCGTCGTCTCCTTCGATTCCTTCTTTCGCAACTATCTCACTTCCCAATTCGCCATCCAAAAAATCAGGGACGAGCTGGGCTGTTCTAACTTCAATTATGGAAATCAAATCCAGTGGGGTTCGTTTTCTTTCCCATTCCTGCAGCGGATCGAAATGACATCGTTTTGGTTTGAAGCTCAAACGATGATCTGTGGCGTCTTCGTTGCTGGTTCTCAAGACTGCTTCAATGGGACGAGTGTCGATCATCGAATGACTTGTCAATCGACTTGCTACGAAATGAGCTTCTCGGAATTGGCCCTCGTCAACAATACCAATGTATGCCCACCACCTGCACTGCCAGGTTCATCTCGAGAGAAGACTTTGTGAGTTTACGTTGGTAATAAACGTGTGGAAACTGAGGCGAGTGGTCACAGAACTGCCGATTTCGTCGCTTGTACAAATTGGACGAGCCTTCAGACCAACAATACAGCTACATGTATTGAAGGTTCAACCAACGAACCCAATTGTGGTTTTGGTTCAGCAATGAACCAGTTGTGCTCGTCAGTCCTCTTTCGCTCAGATGAACACGTCTGACTTGGATATGGATGTGGATGGACAGATACTGCAATCCCCAAAACCACACTGTTCTCGTTTCAGAATGTTGTACGCGTTCGAACGTCGACCTTTCGCAGTGTAACTACACGATTGAACCGAGCGACGTTCGCATCACGCCGAGTGTTGGTACGTGTTGTCCAAGTTTGCTTCGTTATGTCTCATATTGCTTCGTTTGCTTCAGGACCTACTTCTCCTCCGAGCCAACCGTTATACACCAGCTCACCTGCCAGCACGACTGCTCTCACCTCTACCGCACTCAATGGAACTGCCCCGGGTGGTGAAAGCAGCGACTCGAGTGGAGGTCTCTCGAATGCAGAGAAAATAGGTGGGTTGTTCTTCCACGCCATTCCCACTCAATGCCAACTCTCGAGAAACGTCAGGTATTGCCCTTGGAGTCACTGGGTTCACTTTCATAGTTTTGGTCGCCCTGCTTGCAGTGTTTCTCCGCCGAAATAAGAAACCATATGAGCCGGAGGAAGAGTCTGAAAAACAACAATTTGCCCAAGTTGAGCCCACTGGAACACGGAGAAGGTACGTTTCACGGTCAGTTTTGTCTAAAGTAGCTAACGGAATGCAATAGCGATTCGACATACGCAACCCCTCGATCCAATTACAAGCCAGCTTTTGCCCCGCCGCCGTCTCAAATCCCAGCGGGGATTCTCTCCATCAAGCGTCCAACAACGGCTGCATCTGAGGATCGGACGATCGTGAAAGCATATGCGGACAAGTACTCGCACGGGCTGATAACAAAAAATACTCTCGTCAGAGTCGTATATCCGTACGAAAAGTCACTGGACGACGAACTCACTCTCAAAGTCGGAGACAAGATCAAGGTGAAGACGGTCTATGATGACGGATGGTGCCTGGGAATGATGTTGAAGGAGGGAACTATGGAAGTGGATGAGGAGCTGGAAGGCGCGTTCCCACTCGTTTGTGTCACGATTGGGGCAAAGGAGGAAGAGGAGGGGAGGAGTAGGCAGACGAGTTTCAACAGCGCAATCGAAGATCGTCCCACAGTATGAAGTTTGAAGTCAGTCTACAATTGTTCTGTCCTTTTCCCTTTTCTTTTCTTTCGTTGTTGGCAGTAATGCAGTATCGAAGAGTACAAGTCATGATACTTTCGCTGTTGGTTGACATTTTTCGTTCATTCTGGATGTGTTCGATTCGAACCAGTATTAGTTTGAGTCTCATCACTTTTTCCATTTTTCATTTGTTTCTCATGCCGATTACATCCAACTTTTCACCGAAATGTTCGCAGTTGTCGGCGTGCATCCATGTATCCCCCAAGTAATGTATCCCAGTCCGTAATATCCTCAATGTAACTTTATAAATTACCCTTCACCTCTTTTGTCGCATGCCTGAAGGCCTTTCCAACACCGAAGCCGTACATAGTGCCGAAAGCAAGTGGGTGTGGCCCAGCTGGCAGAGCGCAGAGCGGGAAGGAAGATAAGGACGTGTTGAGAAACACAATAAAAGTTCACAATAAGGGAATATATACACAAACAAATCCCCTGAACCTCAAACCCTTCCACTCCCAGCAGATCGTGGAGTAGGAGTTCCCCATCCTCGTTCCTCCACCTTCCTTCTCCCAATTTCGGCTCCCAAGCCTCTCACACTCCTTCCCAACAGCTTCTTCCCCGCAGGTGTAAGACCTTTTGCTCTCTCTCGCGGTGTTTTCCCTCCAGCCGCCGCCGGGGTACCAATCGACCTTCTCGCGCTTTCCCCGCCCGTCGCTCTCTTCGCCGCCATCCTGTGAGCGAGGACCTCCCTTCTGGGGTTGGAGGTATGCGAAACGGACCATCGAATTGAGGGTCAGGGTCTGAGCTGTCGGTTACGGCTCGAGGAGTGGCAGAGATGGTTCCCCAGGTCATGAGTTCGTCGGCGGGGAGAGCGTGAGGGACTGGAGTGGGCAGTTCGGAGACGAACCCGTAGCCGTTCACTCGTGGGGTCATGAGCGAAGGTCGCGAGGGATGGGGCGTGCCCGCGATCGCGGCGGCGATGTGACTTCGACTGGGGGAGGGAGGAATTGAGGTGGAGGTTGAGGAGTGACGGGTGTCGTTTGGTAGACGGGTGTTTTCGTACATTATCTTGGGAGGTTCTTGGGGGAGTGAGAGCTCAGTTTTGTTCTGTTCTTTCTTGAGAGTTGTTTTGAGGCCTTGTACGGGAACGTCGACGTCTGGAGGAAACATGAGCGAGTTCCGTGCCTACTCTTCCATCAGAATTGGTTCATACACAGTGTTGTGGATGGGCGTACTTTGTAAGGCCAAGGCTCAACCAGGGTCTGTTCAGTTTCCAATACTACCCTAGGCAGGCTCTCGTCCTCTTCCTCCTCTTGAAGATCGATCTTCTCCACCTCCTCATCTTTCCTCCCTCCCTCCTTCACCGACGCTCCTTCAATCATCAACCTCTCCTTCCTCCCTCCATCCTCAATGGGCAACCACCTCCCACTCTCCGTCTGTCTACCCATAACAAGCTTTCTATCGCCCGGTCGTCCAGGTGCACCTTCAATGAGACGGACCTCTCCACCATCACTTATCATCCTACTGATCTCGACCACTCGTTCCCTCTCCAACCTCTTCTCTCTCTCCCTCGCATTCGCCTCTTCCTCCGCCTCGTAAGCCCACGCGTACTTGCGCTTCCGCTCCGCATTCGAACTCTCGAGGATGTTGGAGAACGAACTGTTGTCTTCGGACGTGAAACGGGCCTGGTAGTCGGAGAGGGAAAGCGTGGATGGGATGTGCGGGAAGATGCTGTTGAAGGAACGGAGTTGGGGGTCGGGAACGGCAGTGCGAAGAGGGGTGTCGCCGAATGCAGTGAAGGGTGTCCGACCTGGGGTCACGTCTGCGATAAGAACACAATCAGCATCTTCTCCCTGCTCGAGTTCAATATTGAAGTGATTTAGGGTTTGCGATGCCCAACCCAATGTGAAGAGTGAAAGAGACAACACACCTTCCCGTCTGCTCTTCTGCTTGCTCTTTTCCGTCTCAAGTTCCTTCCTAACCCTCTCATTGAACCCAATCTCCGCCGCTCTCCTCGTCTCGATCTCAGTATCGATGTCCAAGAGCTGAGGGAAGAAGTCGCGCTTGATGATGTACGACAGCCCATCGATGTAGTCTTCTTCAGCGAGCACCTGCTGCGAGTAGATAGACCGTGCTCCTGCGTTCTTCGTAACAAGGGCGGAGGATGTCATCTGTTGCCTAAACCTTTCCAATCCAACAAAGCGTTCTACCTTACCTGAATATTCTTTGGACAAAGTTGGGTTTTGCCACTGAGATTAGATTTGCTGCGGTCAAACATTTTGTGTTTACCAACTTTGCCGCTATTTTTTCAAAGACTGCAACGCTCATCTGAGCAACTAATCAACTGGGAACCTGAATGCTTCGAATATTTGCCATAAATCCCAAAATGCTTCGCTCCAGCCGGCAAACTGTCTTTCCTATCTCACGAACCATTTCATTTCAACCAGCTCGACCACAAACACCCTTGCTTCTCACTCTTCCTTTCCGACACTTCTCAAGCACCATCCCACGCACCCAAGACTCGAACTCAGCCTCAAACTCGGAGGCAGACACAAACACCGATTCGACGGAACGCCCAATCAGAAGAAAATTCGACAGGTCGCGGCTGCAGCAGCCAGACCCTTCTCGAGCCTGGCTCAAATGGGGCTTCTTCACTCACATCCCTCCTCCTCCCGAGAGCGCTTTCAGGGACGAGAAAGAGTATCTTCGATGGTTTGGGAAGGAGATTTGGGCTCCGTGGGGCGGTCACCGACCTCGACTAGACACCATGGCACAGCGGTATTTCGTCTTGTCCGTCCTCCTTCCTAACCTCTCCTTTTTTTTCTTTCTCGTTTCATTGTTGACCGAAGGAACGCAACTGGTGTAGAAAGGGACACGAAAACTCACCTCTGCCGCGTATCCTGGCCCGATTCGAAACCTTCGAAGCGATGGCAAAAGCCTGGCACGCATTCCCAGGTCAAATGGTGATCCAACCCACCCTCTTCCCCCTTGTCCATCCCTTCACGACCACTCTCCGCATCAACAACGTTCCACGAGGAATCACAAAGGACGAGATGGCCCGAAACTTTCCCTACCTCTCCTTTCCCCGGTTGCTCTACCACCGAACCCAACGGTACTCGAACGATTTGAACCAGGTGGCGGTCGTTTGGGAGTGCAAGAATAATGAAGAGGTTACTTTGGCTATGAAGCATGGAGCGGTGGGGAGTGGAAAGGGCATTTGGAGGGTGAGCTGTATGGGGACCGCTAAGCAGATTCTTCGTGGTCTCGATGAAGCTAAACCCAAAGAGGGGGAGGAGGGGGAGAGCAAGACGGACAGTTTGGAGGCTTTCGTGAAAGGAGAAGTGAAAGGAGAAGGGAAAGAGAACGACAAAGGGGAGGGCGATTCTTCTAACCCTCTTCTAGAGTATCTGAGCGGCAGAGCGGCTAGAGATTCGAACCATTAGCTTGAATTAATATTTTGACCGAGTGATTCCAACACAAAATAGTAGTAGCACCATGCACGGATATGACAGAATCAGAACAACAAAACAACAAAACATAAAAGGAGATCGTTACTGAACACCTTCATTCTCCAACACCGTCCTCAACCTCTCGACTTCATCCCTCAAAGCTCGATTTCCCTCTTCAGTCCATTTAACCAAATCCACAGCCTTCTCCAAAATCAAACTCTTACTAGCACCACCTCCCACCTCCGCCTTCCTCCCTCGCCCCCTCTTCATCCCCTTCCCCTCGTCCCCCCCGCCTTCCAAGACCTTGATCGAGATCCCGCTCTGCTCTTCCATCAAGTTCAAAATGTCGACCAGCTCCTGAAACCCAATCTTGATCGCGTTCCGCCGCTTTTGTTCGGACAGGATGTGGTTCGAACGTCGCTGGGATTCGCTCAACAGACCTATTTTCGACGCCGCCATCGCCGCCGATGACGATGCCGCCGCCGCTGAGGTCAGCGTCGATGTGGACGCTGCTGAGGCGGAGGTTGGAGGGGAGAGGTGGACGGGGTCAAAGGATGGTGACGTTTTCCGCCTCTTCGTGGCTGGCGGATCAGATGTCAGACCAGGTCGAGTGGTGGAGGAGGTCGGAATGGAGACAGCGGGTGCGGAGATGGAATGATGGATTCCAGTGCGGTGGGGAGGAGCGGTGGGATCGAAGAGTTGTGTGTGGGTTGTGTGGGGGGTATGGGGTGGCGGGGTGAAGAGGAGTTGGGAGTGGGAGGGGTCGTGATGAGGAGGCGGGGAGGAGTAGATGGTCCCGTTTGTTGACAGGTTCCTGATCGCAGTTTGGTCCAATGTCCTCCCCACTCCATGTTCGTGAACGGAATAGTCTGGCATGGAGATATTCATCATCCCTCCATTCATTCCTTCCACCAATGGCGCAGTCGTCCATGTGGTCTCCATCGCCATCCCTGGATAAGGAGGAGCGGAGGTGGGAAATGGAAAGTCAAAGGTGAAATCGAAGTTATTCGACTCGTCCAAGTTATCCAGGAATCCGAATATGTTGGCTGATTCCGATGCGTCCAGCAACGGAGCTGGACCGGTTAAGCCGAACCGGTGTGGCGGAGGATGGGGGAAGGCAGGGGTGAAGGAGGAGGTGGAGGCAAAGTGGAAGTCTGATCGCTCACATCAGTGAATCAGTGATACGACGAATGGGCAAGCTCACCTTCGTAAGGTACCGGCATGGGCATTAGATCACTGGAAGGCGGGGGTACAAATTGTGGATCAAAGATGTAAGGAGACGAATGCTCCCCTGAGCTCGAAGGAAGCATAGGAGACTGGTCCATCATATCCAAGCGGTTTTCCAGTAATTTTGAGCCCTAATAATCTGCCAAATGGTCCTGCAGAAGACGTGCTGGACTGCGTGAAGTTTATCAACCTTTGCCTTCTCCACAGCTGGAGGTGTGTCTCCAACTCGAAAGCGTTTCCAATGCGAAGGTCTCCAGGCTGATGCGAGATGGAGACTCGGACGGGAGAGGGACAGCGACTGGACAGGGGCAGGAATTCGAATGAAACTGGTCGCCTTGACAAGTTCGAGTGTTGATATAGAAGTTCACATTTTGATATCACGATCGGGAATCTGCGGAAGTTAATACAACCCGAGGGGCTTCCATTTTGGCGTTGCTGTCTGTACCTTGCAGGTTCCAGGGATGGATATAAGGTAGATGTGCTAGTGAGCCTAATGGGATGATGGCGACTGCAATACCACGAATATGCGGCTGACATTGCGTGTCATCCCGCACCTACCGTTCCGTTCCATGTTTCACGAGTTGACGACAATTATACATTTAATTTCGTTAGGTTAATCCCACGACATTGCAATTGCATGAGCAAGGATTAACCTGTTATCTCCCAGCTTCAAAGACGAAGGTAGAAGCGGCGCAACGGGCGGCTATCTTCAGATCATATTGTGAGGCCGATTGTTGACTGCATCGGGGCTACTTGCTTCCAAATCCACATCTCATGTAGGATCTATCGACAGAACAATGAACATCGACGACTTCCATCACAGCCTGACCGACCTTCAAGTCGAGCTAGACAGCGACGCTCAGACCCGAGATGCCTTGCGAGATGTCATCCGTCCTCTCGATCGACAGGTCAGGGCAACCCAGACGATCTTGTCCAAGGTGCACGGAGCAGGAGTCGGGCAAAAAGATTCCATTTTGAGCGAGAGCGAAGAGAGCATCAACTCCGTTAGAGAAGGACTCGGGAGGTTGCAGGGTCTTGTCAAAGACGGTGAATTTTGGTAACCCTTCCTCTCAGGCTTGCTCTTAATATCGCAATATCGAAGATTTGTCATGCGAGATTGATGTGGCTGAGTAGGAAATGGTACGACATGTGGAAGAACGTGGTGCAATCGGCTTCCTTCTGCGTTCTCATGAGGAGATGGTTATCCGATGGTGGGTGTAGCGAAAAAGAGGAAGTGGCATCTGAACTCGGTCGTTGGTCTCTTTCAATTCTTCACTCCGGCTTTTAACTTTAATAAACAATATTGTCTCCAGTTGCTTCGCCCACTTTCTGTCTCACCACAGAAGACTATCTGCATTCTCTGCTCACCCTCGTCTCTGAGCTCTCCCGTCTATCCGTCAATTGTATCCCGCTCCGAGATTACAGAACGCCTCTCAAGATTTCCTCGTTTGCGAAGGACATCTCGAACGGATTCGGATTGCTCGAACTACGCAACGATAGTCTGCGAAGACATTTCGATGGTTTGGTCAGCTTTTCTCCTCATCATACGTGCTCTGTGTTGATGTTGATAGACGTCGTAGAAATACGATAATAAGAGGTGTGAAGATGGTGAGTTCCGAGCTGTGAGTGAATCGAGGACGAAGTTGAACTCGAAACAGTGGTCTATGATCTTTCCCTTCGAGGGTTGATCCCCCCAGAGACGGAAGGGAGTGAAGGAGACAAGAAACCGAATTTGTAAAGGCAGAGAACACGGAGTGAGATTTTTAAGTGTACACAATGTATCGAAAACGCAACCCATGCGACTATCTCCTACTCTTACTCCTCTTGCCTGCAGCCGAATTCGAATCGACCGTCTGAACCTCCTCCTCCTCAGCGTCCATATCAACTCCAACACCAGGCAAATTGAGCATATCCCACTGAACATCCTCCGCACCTCCGTCAGCCGCAGCTTCGACAAAGGCTTGCTCTTCATGATCGACTTCATCTACATGATCCAGTGTTGGGAGGAAATCTTCGTCCTCATCCTCCGAACTCTGACGCGACTCTCGAACGTGGGAGCGTGAAGAGGAGATCGGAAGGATGGAGATGTGCTCTTGAAGCGTCTCCCGTTTCACGGCTGACGTGTCCTCCTGTTCAGCCCCTCTTCAGTAAATGGGATAGGGCTGATAAGTGAGAAAAAGCACGATGTCGAATTCATCCTCTCTCTCTTCGTATTCTACGTTCTCTTCTAATTCCTCGAATCCCGGCGCATATGCAGCCCATGTTTCAGCTACGCTGGTGCTCCATATGTGAATGAGACCAATATTCGAGACCGATGCGACCACCGGCCGTGTGGGATGCCACTGTCGCAACAATTTAGTAGAGTGCGAGAAATGACTGAGGATAAGCACATCAAAGTCTTCGAAAGGATCCGGTGGACCTTCTAGCATCTTTACGAGCACTCCAGCTGCACGGTCCCAGATATGGATATTATGAGCTGCCTTATCGCCAGCCCCTATCATCCGATGTTGGTAACATCACCATCGAATAGTCCTACTTACCACCTACGACGTAGTCGCCACTTGTTGAAAAGCCACAGCCAGTCCATGGCATCTTGTTAACGAGATCTTGAAATCTATGGAATCCGTGAGCATTCCTTAGACGAGGGAGAGGAACCGCGCACCGATGATCCAGTCGCACGCTAAAATCCTTCTCGAGTCCAAACACACGAATGCTCCGATCCGACGAATTTGTGACAATGGAGGTTCCGCGTTTGTCAAAGCGCAGGGTCTTGATCAAGGCTGGCGGCGTAAGAGGTACAGTGTTGACAAGCTGCCAAACGTTGAGATTTCGCAGGGAGGGGTGAGGCGCTGACACACTTGTTTTGTGTTCGCGTCAAATATCCGCAGGTTTCCCTGACTGGTGCCCACGTAGATGAAATCTCCCGTAGGAGTAAATCGGGCGACCGTTGAATATTCTCTGTTTGAGCATTAGTCTTTGTTGAGAATAGAGAAAGACGCACTTTCGCTTTTTGCTGCCTTCCTCGAGATTGGGGTGGGTTGCAACATCAAGCTCCCACCGCATTCCGCTTGTCAAGTCCACCAAGACAGCTTCCGACTGTAACGCCAGAGTTACCAGGATGAGTTTCCTACAATACGTCACACGCTTTCTCAAGCTATGGTAAGCAAAAAAAACCTGTTTTGAGGATGGAATTCAGCACTGCTAACAGGAGCATCGAAACGAATCGTATCGCTCCTCTCGCCATGCTTGAGATCCCAAATTATCACATTCCAGTCCCTACTCGCGCTGAGAACATGGCGCCCGTTTCTACTCCAACTAGGTATCTTCGTCAGCAGTGTCGTCGAGTAAAACGGGCGAACTCACGAAATGGCCGAAATGGCCTTTACGTGTCCCTCCAAAAAGCGCACGATACCTTTGGTTTCCAAATCAATGATAGAGACACAGCCGTCCGACCTTCCAACGGCCAGAAAGTGTCCTGCAAACTTGCCTCGAGGATTGAAGCGTGCAATGAGGGCCGACGCGTCCAAAGAAGACTCCACGAACTCGGGCAGCTCCTGTGCAAATGTGTCTACTCAAGAATTCCAGTTGAATATAGCAAAAGAGCAGTGAGAAGCGCACTTAGTAGCTCTAAATTCATCCAGCCTCGATCTAAGCAGTCAAACTTTAGGACAAGTAGCCACACTCCCGACGTGAGCGCTGTAACCTTTTGTAGATGTTCAAAATTCACCAAAATAAGTCGCAGATTAGCTAGAGTGTGTTGAAGGCTGAACGAGGAGGATTTGTTAGAGAGAAGTGATGCTGAGATTGGTTGTTGGATCTGCGCAGTAATATTAACTTTCCATTGGGCCGGTTCAATCTAAAGTCTCCTCTAATCTGGTTTACAACTTTGCCCCAGACTACTGGTAGTTAATCCCCAGCTCCCTTGTCCAGACTATGTGCTGTAACTGCTGTGATTCGGTTCGAGCCGATCAGAGTAAACGTTGTACTCAAAGTGAAGCTGTGGCCTGAAGCACTAGTATTCTCGGTCTCACAGTAACGTAGTTCAAGCAACCTGAGCGAGCGAGAGGGTTATGTTGGGTCCTACCGTACTAGTCGAGTGAGAGGGTTTTGCTAGATCCTTACCGTACTCAAAATGAAGCGTTTCAAACTTATAACGGGGCCGTCGTCAGAGAGTTTCCGAGTTAGAAGGTATGAAATGCTAGGCGGCACCTGAAAGAATATCGGTGACGTTGTTCAGGGGGCTAGCATCCGCAATCACGGCGGACAGGTTTCGTTAACCCTAGATTTCGACGACTGTGTTGGAGTATCAAAGAGACTACTGTGAAGGCCACAAGCGTGATCGCAAAGAAAGGATGTCTTGGAAAGCTTGTGCGGCCTGACAGGCAGCATGCTCACGGAGAGTGAACGTTGAAATATTAGTAGGATTACCGATTATGTCTACTAGTAGATGCCAGGGAAGATTCGAGACGGAACTTTCTTGCAATAGATGTCCCAGTCCTTTCCATACCTGCACCCTGATAAGCCTCCAACCGACGACTCTAGCAAAGACGCACTTCTTCTTACAGTTTTCATCGTCCCGACGCTGCCTATGTACTAAAAGCACAAGGAAGTATACAAAGTAGAAGTAGGTCAAA
>MU271509.1:4866-51574 GCA_021432655.1 Atractiella rhizophila
TCCAACCCCCAGCAACATCAACAGCAGCCACATCATCCGCAACAGCAACAACCTCAGATGTTACCCCAGCCTCCACCAGAAATGGCTTCGTACGAACCTTACGCCCCTTTCCCCCTGCCTTCCGTACGCAATTCCCTCCCTCCATACGCCGAGGATCGCAGCCGTCTCTCCGGCGGGGGGTCAACGTGAACGGATTAGGCATCGGAGGGATGGGACTAGGATTGGGGATCGGGGTCCCTCAACAACACGCCCATCCTCATGGTCACAGGTCACGGTGGACACCCTCAATGGTCTCCAGTGCCAGTGACGTCTGTTCCCACTCCCTTCCCTCCCTGGCTCTTCCTCCCTTCCTCCGCTCCCTCTTCCAGTCCAAAATTCGGTCCCGACCTCCATTCCTCCTTCTGCCTCCTATGCCATCCTACCACCTCCCAACAGCTCCGCCGTCCCGCAAGCGGCGAGCATACCCCCTCCCGCTCCTCCTTCTTCCTCCGGCGGTACAAGGAAGGGCAGGAAGAGGAGTGCCTCTCAGACTGGCAGCGGGAACGGGCAGCCTGCAGCACCACAGAAGAGGGCGAGGATAGCGGGAGAGGAGGATGGAGTGGCAGAGCCGACGGATGCAGCGGAGGGGAATAGGTTTCCTCGGTTGCCCAAGTATGCCAGTCCTAATCATGGTGCGTGGCTTTATTCTCGTTCGCCATCTGGAAGAAGCGGAAATAATTACTGATTTTGGCGATGACTATGCATAGCTTTGGCTCACTACGGATTGACCGCTCCTCCATCCCCCACCCTCTCGTGAGTCTCCCTCGTCCTAACTATTTCCCACAAGAAAGAGGCTGAAAGGCACTCAGTGACTCAGATCTACCCTCTTCCACGCTCACCGCTCCATTCGAAGCGCTAGCCACAGCGGCTGCAACTGCAGCCGAAGCCGAGGAGGTAGCATCAGCAGAATGCTCTCCAACAGACGCGCGAGATCGAAGGGAGAGGAGGAAGGGAAAGGAGGGTGGGACGAAGGAGGGTGGAGGGAGTAGGACGAGGAGGACGGGGAGGAGGAGGGTCCCTCCGCCCCCGAATGCGTTTCCGGACGTCGTGCAGAAAGGAATGGTGGCTGAGGCGGAAGCGAGGGAATTGTTCGAGTTGTGAGTGTCTCCCAATCTGCCATTCTTCACTTCTGGCCTCGCATCGGCGACGGTCTTCCTCTACGCGTGTAGTAGTGATGGCTGATGCAATGCTGGAACAGCTATATGGCTTACTGCCATGCTTTCATTCCCCTCCTCGATCCTACCTACGACACCTATGCCGAATTCAAGGGACGCACCCAGTTCTGTTTCGACGCAGTCCTTAGCGTCGCCGCCAGGGTTAAATACACGCAAGGGAGTACGTGCCACATTCTATCCAGCGTTTATAAGAGGGAGAGAGAACTGATGGATGGAACAGCTACGAGCTTGGAAGTCCTCAGGGCGACGAGCGAAGAGGCGCACGGCATAGCGAGGAGCACACTCTTTGCAGCCACAGTCAGGATCGAGGCTGTACAGGCTGGTTTGTCGTCCTTTCTACTACCGGTGGAGGAAGAAATTTGCTGATTGTTTACATGGCTGCATGTAGTCACCATCCTCGCTGCGTGGAGTGACAAGGGATACCTTGCTAGTGGACTCGCCTCTAGGATGGCCCTCGAGATGGTTCGTTTCTTCGGCTCCATATATTCATTCATGATATCGACGTTTTGTGAATTCAGGGCTTGAATCGGGCTCTTGAGAAGCTGGAAGACGGATCGAAAGAGCGTACGGAGGCAGAAGGACGAGATCTAGTCGTCAGTGCGAGGACTTGGTTGAGTGTTTACTACCTCGACTACGTGTTCGTACCCTCGCCTTCTTCAATGTTAGGACGATCTAAATGATGACGGGTGCACTCCAGCATGTCTGTAGGAAATGGTCGCCCAGTCCTTCTCTCCCCCACCCACATTCCGACCCGTGCCTTCCTTAGCTCTCCGTATGCGACAAAGACAGACATCAAGCTCGTGGCCGATATCGAGCTCTTGTCTCACAAGAGTAGGATAGGCGAGTCGATCGCGAGCTTTGGAGGGGCGGTGGATGAAAGGACACTCGGGTTTGTGAGGAGGGCTAGGGGAGATTTGGAGGGCTGGTTCGCGAGTTGGGATGGAGAGCTTTGTTCGTCTTTTCCTCCTTCACCATTCTCTGAGAACTATACTCATACTTATGTTCGCTTAGCGAAACACTTTGCGGACGACAGCTTTGAGAGATTGAGCTTGAAGTTTAATTTACATCAGGCTATCATCTACCTTTGCTGTACTGGTCCGTCGAGTTTCTTTTCTACCCAGTTAAGTCGGTGTTAAGTTGGAAATTGGTACAGCATTGCAAGGAAGAGGGACTTCAATTGATTCTCCACATCCCATCGAAGTCCGAGAACTCGCCCTTGAAGCAAGACTGTCCGCCCTCCAATCCCTTCACATCCTCCTCCACACTCCCTACCGTTCCTTCCTCAAGTACGGCACGCACAACACATTCGTGGAAAGTGCCTTCTCCGCCCTCTTTCTTCTCAAGATGTCCAAGCTCTTCCCAGATGGTACTGACGTGGACCTCGCGCGAGAAGTGCGAGAGGTGGACTTGTTGGCCGAGGAACTGAAAGCTTGTCCTGGTGCTCAGCGGTTCGCTTGGACGCTCAAGATCGCCACAAGGAGGTGGAAGGAGGAGATGAACCTCGCCTCCTCTTCCTTCCTCATCAACGATCCGTCACCCCTGCCCCCTCCCACGACTTCTCAATATCAAGCGATCGACTGGCAGCAGCATCAACAGCAACAAGGACAACAACAGGGGCAAGCTGCTGAAAGTCCAACTGACAGTTTAGAGATCTACAACCTGCTCTCGTCCATCCTTGGACAGGACAATGGGGCGACATCCGCCAACGGAACTAACTCGAACGGAATATACAATCCCACGCAGATGCAATCTCTGCCTGGATGGATGACGCAGCAGGACACGGCTTTCGATTTCGGAGATCTCGCGTTCCCGGCGATGGGTCTCGATAGCATGTTCCTCCCCAGTTGGTTTGGGGCCCAATGGGTGGCAGGAGAGGAAGAAGGTCAGGCTTGGTAGCTTCGGCGTCATCTGGTTAGTTTCGTATAGTCTTCTTGGATTTGAACCTTTCGCATTTGTGGAATGATTCGATGCTTCCTTCTTTGGTATCATTGGTGCTTTGATTTGGGTCAAAATGTAAATTACATGCTGAAACCATAGTCTGAGCCTTGAAAGGGGATTCGGGTTGTCCTATACCACAAAAGCTGATCTTACTCTGATGGCGATCAGCTCGTGGTTCGAATGCCAGAGTCACGTGGCAACTAGACCTCTTCGCTTTATTTCCACTTTCTACCAACGCTATTAAACCTAGTATAGAAGGTCCAGTTCGCGGCTTATATCCAAGGCAGATCATCAGCGTCCAAAGTAAGCCCAAACGCGTTACCTTAGCTCAGGTTACAGTAAGCTTTACTCTTGGTGTGGGTGGAGAGTCGCAGATATGAACAAGTTGCTCCCCTTTTGGCGTTCGTTATTTCTGAGCAGGCTGCCTGTGCCAATCCGGCACATCCTAACGTAGCATCAAACTTTATACTGTTCGGACGCTTTGTTGATATGGACTGACCTCCAAAGGTGAAATGGCATTCAATACGGTAATTGTGTTGTGAACATAAGGACAAGTGAATAACGTCCGAGACCTACATGTGCGATTCCAATCACCTTATCGCAGGACGTTCTTTTCTTGTTAATGATAATGTTACTCGCCTCTTCGTGCGGTCAAGCACACGGGCATAATAAGCCTTCTAAATAGCCGTCGCGCCTGCTTTCACTTCCTGCTGGTGCCTTCTCGCCTTGGTGAAATTGTGAACCCCTTTCCCGCAAGTTCATTTTGACAAATAATGTACTCACTGTGGCTAATCGGAGCAGGACCATTGTCCAAAACGACTGTTGTTCAAGTTTACGGCGATCGTTGGAATGAATCGCATTCGTGTCAGCTCTTTCATGATGTTGGACTGTCAGTCTAATCACCGTTATAGGAAGAGTATCAGCGATTACTCTATGCCATTAGATACTCCAAACATTTCGCTCTATCCACATATATCCGTCTCAAACACACGTATAAAAACGAGAAGCACTGTTTCTGGGAACATTTCTGGTATCTCTTCTGGCCGATGCCCTGGTTCCATTCGATCCCTGCCCCTTATCCTCCTCTACAACTGCACCAAGATGGAATCAAACTGATAGAACCCCGAATCCTGATGATTGAACGTTCGCGACACATCCCACTTTGGAAAGTTCGAGATACGCCTCTCGCTGCACTTTATAGACTTTACGAATATTCTTGCAGCCATGCAATTTCCTTTGTCCACGAGGTAACTTATATCTGGTATCGCTTCGACTGGCCAATCTTCGATTTTCCGGATCCAAAAGATCCCGACCCTGTACGATATGCAATTCTAGCCTGCTTAGTCGAGTCTATGGTTTATGCTTTCAACTGGAGAATTGAAGAGCATGGATTCCGACGTGAAAAACATGAAATTCTGTATTTTGGCCGAAATCCGCTTCCGTTGACTTTAGAGCGCGTACCTGAATGGTGTAGGAAAGTGCCACCTTCTCCTATTGAGGTCGACATCCACAGGGAACCATGTTCTGAAACACGGCGAGGAGCCAAGATGCTAAAGAGGAAGAATATAATTCACGAAGGATTTGCAGCGATGTTCTTTGTTTAACCTGGAACGAGATTTGCGTGTTACAAACCTAAGGACATATGGAATATTCTAATTCATCCCATACGCCGAATGTACGATATGATTACTGCCTTTGATTCTCTAGTAACCTGTGTGCTCCACAACCCCTTTCCCAGTGGCCCATCAGTAAGATGTAAGTCCCTCCTCAACTATGTCGCCTTAACTGACTAGCGATTGTTTACCAGCTTCAACAGCCACCTAAAATGAAGTAGTTCCTTGTCCTGGTGTATCGTAGGGACAAACTGAAGAGGCTTTCAGTCGAAATTTCATCGGAACGAACCTCATGAGGAGGCTTGTAGACTGTATCTCGAACCTAGGAGTCTCGCATTGAGACACAGTAAGAAGACACCGACATACCACTATAGAAGCAAACTTTGCTCGCTTCTAAACCTCTGAACGTCTGTTTACCGGACAAAATGGAAAGTGCCTTTTACCACTTCAGCAACCTTCTTCAACACTCTCTGAGGAATCTGATCCATATACTTGATTCTGAACGAGTCTGCTTCGGCTACGTTTCACGTTGCCCTGTGTGAGAATGTTCCGAGCGATTGAAAGCCTTCTGCCTCGTTTTTGGGGAGCTCAAACGCTTTCCCCTTTCCTGCCTTTCGAATGCTAAACTTGTCCGTCGAACAGTCTGATAACCTCTTCGGCTATGACAATCCTGATTAAAACCTCTTGCCGTCAACTGTCTGCTCCGACAATGCTTATTTTCTTTGATATAACGTCTGGTTATTAGCTCTCAGACGTTGCCGACCTATTATCGTGATCATGCTTCGAATCTTTCCGGGAATTGTCCTGCAGTTATTCCTGCAACTTTCTTTACACATTACAGATGGCACCTACTTCCCGGATATTCTGCCTGCTTGACGATGGAGTACGGGCTCCGGCCCGCTACCCACCACCCACACAATTTCCATCTATGCCTCCCATTGCTCCTCTTTAGCAATCCAAAACTTGCATCTCTTGGAATCTATTGGACCGAACACGGTAGGCTGGCTGTCATAACATCTCTTACCTTTATATCGCCTCTTATTTCTGTAGAAATTGATCCACTGACCAATTCATCTCCACGTAGATTAATCGATTCGAGAGATAGGGAAACTATGGCAATCCCTCAACTACTCCTTGGAAAAACTGCAATCATCACAGGCGGTCTCACGGGCATTGGGCGAGCACTCGCGATTGGATTCTCCCAGCACGGCGCAAATGTCTGTGTAAATTATCTTCCATTCCCGTCGTCAGAGGAAGCTTTGTCTTCCTTACAATCCCAGATACCTTCTCTTCTCGCAGTTCCCGGAGACATTTCGGAACCAGTCACCTCAATCACACTTGTCGAGGAGGCGGTGGAAAAGTTCGGAGGGTTGGATGTCATGGTCTCCAATGCAGGGATCTGTACATTCCACGAATTTCTCGACTTGCCAGCCGAGTTATACTCGAAAACAGTTCGTGTGAACCTTGACGGAGCATTTTATGCTGTGCAAGCTGCAGCGAAACAAATGGCTTTGCAAGGGAAAGGAGGGAGCATTATTGGAATTTCGTCAATTTCGGCTCTCGTGGGCGGAGCAGGGCAGACACATTACACGCCGACTAAAGCGGGAATTCTTAGCTTGATGCAGAGCACAGCCTGCGCGTTAGGTGGAAAAGGGATCAGGTGTAATGCCATTTTGCCAGGGACTATCGGGTTTGTTCTTGATCATTCCAGGTCTGGTGTTGCATCAACAATGAGCTTTGCAGAACTCAGCTCAACGAGGAGGATTTGAATGATAATAAGAAGAGAGAATACATGGAAGGCAGGATCCCACTTGGAAGGCTAGGCCAACCGGAGGACATCGTCGGTCCTGCTGTGTTTCTCGCTAGCGATTTAAGTGGTTATGTCGTGCGTATCCATTATTTGCTGCTCAATTACTTCGTGCTGAAGGGATGATTAGACTGGTGCTCAACTTCTCGTCGGTACGTGTCCTTTTTCCTTCATGAGTCGCAGAATGCTTACCCGAACCAGATGGAGGCTTATTCGTCAACTTGCAGTGAGATCACTGACCTAGGCACCAATTGACTACAACAACAAGACAATATCGATCTGGCAGTCAATAGCTTGTGTGTTCAAGTTACAAGGATTCGCAAGTTTTGCATTGAATTTGTACTCTACATGGCTCAAACAGAACGATCAGGATGTATGCCGAGATAACCAAATGTATGATTGATACGAAGGAACAAAGAAAGAATTTAAGGACGATAAAAGACTAGTTACCTGGCAGCAGGATTCGAAAGGCGAAACGAATTGATCTCTCCCCTCCAACTGCTACTCGTATTCATCGAATCCCTCTTCCTCTACACCCTCCTCCCAACCGCCTGCGTCTCCTTCCATAGCTTCCTCCACAACCGGCATTGCACCATGTTCTTGATAATTGACCTCCTCTTCCTCCTCTCCGGCAGCTGATGGCAGGGGAGCAGTCGACCCTTTCTTTTGCCTCTCGATCGCGGCAATGACATTGTTGGAATCGAGCATCCCTTCGATGGCTGCATAATTAATCTTTCGAGAGAACTTTTTGCGCATCATTTCTGTCGCTGCTTCGGCTGCTGTAGCTTGTTGAGTTCCAGCGGCGGCCGGGTCGCCAGGTTTGAGCTTTTTCTTGCGCTACAAATGGGCAATTGTCAGAACATCGTCTGTACATCAGAAGAAGGAACAGACAGGTTTTCGTTTCCTCTTCGGTTTATTGATGCCCTCCTCTTCTTCTCGCTGTTTCTCTTCCCATTTCCCCGCATCAGCTTCATTCTGAGATCGGGAAAGCAAGACACACCGGCTAACTTCTCGAGATAATCCCGATTGAATTCCATCCACACCCTCGCCTTCGCCTCGGATTCCTCTTCATCGAGTATGAACGCATCAAGCTCCTCATCGTCCAGATCGTCAACGTATAGTATCCCCTTCTCTTCTCCTGGATACCGCACTCCTCCGTACTCCCCATACCGCACTTCTCCATTCTCATAAGGTTGGGGGACGAGGAAGGAAAGACCATTGCCGGTATCGATAGCTTTGGAGGTGTCGACTGCTTTATCGATTGCAGATACATTTGCAGCAGTCTGAGGTGCAGGAAGGGGAGCTTCAATGGTCTGTTCGCCCCTCGCCATCCGCTCTGCCTCCTCTTGTAACTGTCTTCCCAGCTCAGAGTCGAGGACGAATCCGACTTCCTCAGTCAGTGCTTCCTCAATGACAGCCTCAGTCGCGTCTTGTTCATTAGTCGTTCCGCTCCTTTCATTTCGTGGATCGTCCACTTGATCAGGAAATCCAAACGTCTGATTTTCAATGTCGTCTAAATTCTTCTTCTTTCCACTCTCTTCCGCTTCCTCCTCGCCCTCCTCATCAGAATCCTCCCTCTTTCTCTTCTTCCCCCGTTCTCCATTCCTAGCAGCCGTAAAAGCAGGCGGGTCTTCCGCATCCTCCAACCACACGCTCCTAAACTCCTCCACGCTCAACTTTCCGCTCTTCGAATTCTTGAACTCTTCCAACCGCTTCCTAATAGTTGCGTCTCCAATCTTAGCGACCTGAACGACCTCAAGGACGCTCCTTCGAAAGTTATTCATCCTCGCTGCTAGGATGAGGCAGGCTCCACAGATGCCCGCCGGTCGACGTCCAGTTTGCATCCAGTCCCTGTCGAATCGCTTCACGAGCCTCGTCGCATCCTGGGACACTTTTGCGGTTTCCGAACCGAATTCGAGCAACGAGGCGAAGCGGGTGATGTAGATGGAAGGGTCGACTAGAGGAATGTTTTCCAAGGAGAGGGCTTGGACAAGTTTGAGGTAAGTGGCGCCAAGAGTGAAGACATTAACCTGTGCACCGGGTATCAGCTTTTTCCTTTGACAGGAAAATGGCGAGGTCTCATGTAAGAAAGAAGGCTAAAGGAAGACAGACCTGCAAACACTCTGAGAAGTCGATCATCATATGGCTCGTCTTCTCCAGCCTGCATCCGACATAAAGACAGGCAGCTGCGACATAAACCGTCTTACGTCCCTATCCCCACCAGAGATCAGCAACATTTTCCATAAAATATCGAGGTTCAGAAAACATCTTTCTGCTATAGCGCTATAGGTGTTTGAAGACGGTTGATGTCAAGTTTTAGTGCCTTTTTGCAAGTGGGAGCTATGATCGCGTCAGGGAAGCGGGACGGAGGCGGTTCGAACCCCACTCAAATATTTTTTTCTCGCTTCACATCTACTAATGAAACTCCCACTTGCACTTATGGAATGTTATTTAGCTACAACGGATTAGATTGAGGAAGAGAGCAAAGGCAGAGGAGCGTGCAATATGTCTTTTGACAAAATAGCCAGTCACGTTAAACGCCGTGATTATTTGACAATACTTCTGAGGATTGAGACAAGATGTTCAACGATGAATATAATTCTTTATCGTGACCTTAAGACTTCCGATTTCTCTGGTCAAGTCGGAATTCTTTCCCTGACCCTGCTCGCATCTGTAACGGCCATCGGTTCCACTCCTTGCGGGTACACCCGCCTCTCGCACTTTCACTCTCGCCCTGGCGGAGCGACACAGCAATGAAAACAAAAGAGACGCACCTTACAGAATCCCTGATCGACAGCAAGCGTATAAAACCTCGTTCCCCTCTCCACCAGGTAATCCGCCATCTTCAACGCCATCCCGACCTGAGTGATCTTCCTCCTCCCATTCCTCAACACAGTTTCTCTGCTCGACTGTCCAGCGTGGAAGGGCGCTTTTATTTGAGTCCTCACTATCACCACCGCATGGACACAATTCAGCATTCCCGCTCACTCTCAAACTCTTATCCCGCAAATAACAACAACATAGGAAGAATAGAACAGAGGAGGAAAGCATACCTTGATCTGCTCCCACAAATGATCCAGTAACAATAGCAGCCCCCGTTGCAGCCTCTCCGAAGGTCACTTCGTCAGTAACAATGTCGTTCTCCTGCAGGACGATGCCGCATTGCATGCAGATGGTCGCGCCTTGGGAAGGATCGTACGTTATCGAAGTGCCGCCACAGGCGAGGCAGGTTTGGAGACCCATTGTGTTGTCGGCTCTTGAGGCTTTGCAGTGAGCGACGAGGCCAGCACAGAGAGGTACGGGATGCTGAGCAGCAGAAATGAAAGGGTGAGTTTGCGTGAGTGGGAGGAAGAGTAAAGTTAGAACTACAGAAGGAAGTAAGTTGAAGTCAGCTGACTCTTCTGGAAGGTAAAATACAGAATTGAACTGGTATGCTTGTCAACGAGAATAATTTTCTGGATAGGTGGACATAATAGTGGTACATTAGTAACAAATGAATTCACATTTATTAGATTGCAGTCTTCTATGGCCGTCAGGTCTTCTATGCATTGTTTCAAGTTCTTACATACCACCAAAGTGGAAAGGGATGATTAATGAGGACCTTTAAAGTGTTCTGCACCAATGCGAGCGGAAAGTGACCAGTGAATGCAGGGGATCCTCCACAACTTGAATCCGGGAATCGATTGAAACCTCTATCGACTTAACGACTCTAGATTCTTCGACAGACCAGTACTATGCCGAACCCACCTGATTATGAAGGCTGTTATCATTGGAGAACTGGATAACGGGCATTTCTGTCCAATGACACCGGGGCGGCTACACCTCCAAGCGGCAATGGGGGGATGATGACATGTGGGGAAGCTGGGACGAAGCCATGTTATAACATAGTGAGAATGAAATTGATGCATAGAAACCGCTCGATCAATACATGCAGGCTCATGCTCCCCTGGTACCAGCAGCTGCACTGACGGCACTATTCACCAATATCTGTCAGTAACCACACACTCTTGCGAATCAGAAAGAACGCACGCGGCGGCGTTGGCGTTGATCTTCTTCCCTTCCTTGTTGAACCTAATCCTCGGTGGAGGAGCTCGGTTCCTCCGTCCTTCCACTGAGCGGACACGGACGACGTGGGAGTGAATGGCACAGGAAACGCAGTAGTGACTGTTTCTCTCATCAGATCCCTCCAGAATTGTGGAACAGAAGGAAAGCAAACATCTTGATGTAGAGCTTGGGGAGGACGTATTCTATTGCCACCAACACTCAGCCACATTCTTACGAGCAGGAGCAGCAGAAAAACGTACCGCTGTAGACGGAAGCCTCGGACATATCCCTAATAGCGGCAGTCTCAACGATATTCCTGACCGTAAACCTCTTGATGGCCTTGTCTTTGGGGACACAACGAGAGCAATTCGAGCATCGAACGCTCTTCACGTGTCCACGGCCATTCTTGTTGCGCCCACCGTTTCGTCGTTTTTTCGTCTATCAACACAGTTCCGATAGCAGCATCAGTCTCGATTCGATGAGAGAGGGACAGGAGAGAGCGAACCATTTTGGAAGTATGGATCGAGTCGAGGATCAGACAGGAAAACAGAAAGCCACTTTGGTTACGACTGTAGTGTCGGAGGTTGTAGTATGAATATCGGTCATTCCGAACCTTCAATCAAAATAGCCAAAACGAGAAACGACATAGCCAAAGTCGTCACAGCAGCTCCCAAGGCAAGGCAAGCAGACCGCCACGTCGTCTTTTGCGACCGTCAACCATATATAGAAAGGGGGCTTGAAGTGACTGGCAACAGTTGGATATTGAACGACACGAGAACTTGACACGTATGCTGTCACCACTTCTCTTCTTCCAATCAGCATGCTGACGCTACGAAAGGACACAGGACGAAATGTGGCTAACAGACGCCCAAAAAATCGGTGTGGGCCTCACCTCCTTCGGCCTGCTCTTCTTCTTCCTCGGCATCCTCCTCTTCTTCGACGCACCCCTCCTCGCGCTCGGCAACATCCTCTTCCTGGCCGGAATAGTGCTCCTGATCGGTCCACAGAAGGCCTTTTACTTCTTCGCTCGAAAACAAAAGCTCCGTGGAACACTATGCTTCGTCATTGGGATCGTCCTCGTTTTCGTCAAGAGACCGTTCGTGGGAATGTGCCTGGAGAGCATAGGATTCCTCAACCTCTTTGGAGACTTCTTTCCCGTCGTTCTCAGCTTCTTACGACAGCTGCCAGTTGTGGGAAACTTCTTGCTGCTACCAGGGGTCAGGCAAGTGACGGATAGGCTGGCAGGTGTTAGACAGAGCCCAGTTTAGGCAGGATGTGGTGGGGGATATGGATTTGGCTTGGAGTTCATCTGTGCAGGTTACGTATTGTATGAGGAGATAATGACACATTCTAGGTCTGTTCATAGTTCCAATCGCTGTTCCTCAACGGCTTGGACCTCTGCCTCTGCCTCCCAAGTTCACGATGGTCACTCATGTATCTGCTAACAACGAACTGCTGTGAACTGATGTCTTCGTTCCTTAGACGGATAAGCTAGCATTTCTACCTTTGTATGGTGCTATGACGTTTTAATACCTTGAGATTTTTGAGACAGACCACATCCTTGAAACGTTCCATTTTTCCAACATTCCTCTCTTTCTTTGTCACAGTGCTTTGCTGGTATACCGACTTTATAGCTTCCCTTTTTCCCTCGTGAGAGCAAGAAAACAAGGAAAACACAAGAACCTGATGCAACTTGCACAAGCCTGCGCAGCCGAAATTGTCCAAGAAGGGAATTTCGGGATCGTTCTCTGAACCTTCTCACGCGGCCCATCCATTAGTTTCCATCCGACGACCTCAAGGTTCTTCGCACTTGGTGATATATCCCTTCGCCCTCCCAACTCCCCTCGTAGACTCCCCAGAACGACCGACACTCTTTTCAAGCCTTTCCTTACAGCTCCCTAGACTCTCCCCTAGACACCTGCTGCCGAGAAACAAAAAATGAAGGCCTCTCTTTTCGCTGTCGCTCTCTCATCCCTTCTCGCCGCCACCGACGCTGCTCATATCACTGGTGGTCACCACGCTTTGAGCCTTCACAAGAGGGGCACATTAGCTAAAAGAGGATTCCACGGACAGTATGTCTTCCTTCTCTCGTCCCCGACCTTGAACTTTTGAGAGGTCCCCAAAAAATATGCCAAGCCTTTGTACTGACCCCTGACTGACTTTTTCTTTGTCTGGCGGATGACAGAGCGACTTGGTGGGATGTAGAGGACTCCGAGCTTGCTTGTGGTGGATATAACAAGCTGACGGATTTCGTGGTCGGTGCGTTACACCAACCTTGGTCGCATCCCTCCTCACCTTTGAGTTGCTGATATGTTTGGTGGGTTGGACAGCTATGAACTTCCCTCAGTATGGAAACCCCAATGCTCGCTCCGTCCACTGCAACAAGAAGGTAACCATCACTTATCAAGGTCTGTCTCACTTTCTTCGCTGCTTGATTGCGCAATCGTCCATGGTGCTGATGGTACCTCTTGGACGGAACAGGAAAGAGCACAACTGCGACGGTCAGGGACGCTTGTGCTGGTAGGACTATTTCATGAAGAAACACAAGGAAGATACTAATATTCCGTTGTGGCGTGAAAAGGATGCGCATACGGCTCCCTTGATATGTCTCCTGCTCTGTTCAAGTTCTTTGAGCCTTTGGATGTCGGAGTCTTCCAGTACGTCTCTCATCCTTCATTCAGGCTTAGAATGCTAAGTTGTGGTGTTTGCAATAGGTTCGACTGGGTCTTCGCGGATGGCTCTGGCGGTGACGACTCCGGCGATGACTCTGGTGACGATTCTGGTGACAATGAGGATGACTCTCCCAAGACCACTAAGAAGCCTGATCCCACTACGACGGAGGAGGATGACGAGCCCAAGACAACTAAGAAGCCTGATCCCACCACGTCTGAGGAGGAGGACGAGCCATCGACTACCAAAAAGCCTCAGCCCACGACGACCAAGGAAGAGGATGAGCCCACGACTACCAAGAAGCCTAAGCCTACCACGTCAGAGGAGGATGAGCCGGAGACAACGAGCACGAAGGAGAAGGAGACAAGCACGAGGTATGCCCATTTCCTGTTCCCAGGAAGTGCAGCTTAATGTGTCGTTTGCTTTTAGCTCCAAGAAGCCCAAGATCACCACGACCGCCTCCTTGAACTCTACCGCCACGGCCACCCACTCCTTGAACATCACCATCTCTTCCACTCAGTCTTTGAACAGTACCATCTCTGCGACGAATTCCTTGAACAGCACCATCTCGGCTACTGGGTTCGTGATCGCACCCACTCTTGTTCTCCTATCTGCAATGCGTTCTATCACTAATGTCGTTCATCCATTGGATGTATAGCAACTCCACTGTCTCTGCCACCAAGACGTCTACCTCTATCGATGCCTCCTCCACCTCTAAAGTCCCCAAGACCGGATCTACGACTTTGAAGGGAGGCAACCTGGATAGCTTGAACCAGTTCGTGCTTGGAATGGTACGTCACTGATAACAAACATATGGAGCTGATAGATTTGATGGATACAGTCTGGATTGATGGCTCAAGCCGCGAACAACGCCAAGTCTTAAACTGATCTTGGTCGCCGCTCGCACGAATGAGTTGACTTGACAGTTCTAGGTGTGGTCTGAGGAAAGGACAATACATCCCAATCCCACTTCTTTATTGCTACCATCCTTGTGAACACACTGTCTTTTCCCATTCTTTACCATCCATTGGATTTGCATTTCATCTGTCCACATTGACAGTCCAAGCGGACGTTTTCGTTTCGATTACACTACTTAATTCGTTGGATTGGATTCTTTGAGAGTTTCTAGAGTGTCGTTGCGATGGATAGAGGGAGAGGGTGTATTACATTTACATACATTTCATACACTTCACACATTTACATATCTAGTCAGAGTACCATCGCACATTTGAACTGATGCTCACACTCACCCAGCAGCTCGAGAAGTAGCGAGAACTCTGGCGAGAGTGTAAGGGAACCACGTGATGCAAAAAAACAAGGTCTTCGGCGCTTTTCCGGCCCATCATCCCGTGTTATGACGTCGGGACCAAATGAACGGTTGCGCCTCAGAAGCTCAGAGCGGGAGAAAGAAACGACCATCAGTCCTCCATCTCCCATCTGCCGCAATCCATCCTCCATCAGCCAGTTTTCGCACTCCAAACTGAGTATGCCCTTGTCTATCTTTGCAAATGAGAGATTGTTGAGCTGACGTCGCGTCGATCGTACGAAATGAAACCACAGATTGTATCTAAGTGAGTTTCCCCCTTTCCCCTCACTTCGCGAGAAGAGCTTTCGCGACGGCAGATGGTAGCTCAAGGTACTGATACCGTGTAGACAGGCTCACGCAAGAAATATCAAGACAACATGGCTGCTCCTCAGATCCCCGAAACGATGACGGCTCTCAAGTATTCTGAGGCCAGAAATTTCTCTGTCATCGTATGTCATGTTCCTCTGAGCTTCTGGAGGTACAGGGTGTGTCGCGTTGCTGATTCGCACTGTAGAACGTTCCCGTTCCTACGATCAAGGATCATGAGCTCCTCGTCAAGGTTAGGGCTTGTGGTGAGTCCCTGTTTCCTCAGGAGGCGGGAGGGTCGCGCGGCGAGAAGCTATAAATTCTGTTCGCTGCAAGCGACTTTTAGCTCTTCAAGTCCGGAGGACCCTCTCGTCCTCCTGCTTATCGGTAACTGAGCGGACACGGACGACGTGGGAGTGAATGGCACAGGAAACGCAGTAGTGACTGTTTCTCTCATCAGATCCCTCCAGAATTGTGGAACAGAAGGAAAGCAAACATCTTGATGTAGAGCTTGGGGAGGACGTATTCTATTGCCACCAACACTCAGCCACATTCTTACGAGCAGGAGCAGCAGAAAAACGTACCGCTGTAGACGGAAGCCTCGGACATATCCCTAATAGCGGCAGTCTCAACGATATTCCTGACCGTAAACCTCTTGATGGCCTTGTCTTTGGGGACACAACGAGAGCAATTCGAGCATCGAACGCTCTTCACGTGTCCACGGCCATTCTTGTTGCGCCCACCGTTTCGTCGTTTTTTCGTCTATCAACACAGTTCCGATAACAGCATCAGCCTCGATTGATGAGAAAGGACAGGAGGGAGCAAACCATTTTGGAGTGGAAGTATGGATCGAGTCGAATCAGACAGGAAAACAGAAAGCCACTTTGGTTAGGACTGTAGTGTCGGAGGTTGTAGTATGAATATCGGTCATTCCGAACCTTCAATCAAAATAGCCAAAACGAGAAACGACATAGCCAAAGTCGTCACAGCAGCTCCCAAGGCAAGGCAAGCAGACCGCCACGTCGTCTTTTGCGACCGTCAACCATATATAGAAAGGGGGCTTGAAGTGACTGGCAACAGTTGGATATTGAACGACACGAGAACTTGACACGTATGCTGTCACCACTTCTCTTCTTCCAATCCAATCAGAATGCTGACGCTACGAAAGGACACAGGACGAAATGTGGCTAACAGACGCCCAAAAAATCGGTGTGGGCCTCACCTCCTTCGGCCTGCTCTTCTTCTTCCTCGGCATCCTCCTCTTCTTCGACGCACCCCTCCTCGCGCTCGGCAACATCCTCTTCCTGGCCGGAATAGTGCTCCTGATCGGTCCACAGAAGGCCTTTTACTTCTTCGCTCGAAAACAAAAGCTCCGTGGAACACTATGCTTCGTCATTGGGATCGTCCTCGTTTTCGTCAAGAGACCGTTCGTGGGAATGTGCCTGGAGAGCATAGGATTCCTCAACCTCTTTGGAGACTTCTTTCCCGTCGTTCTCAGCTTCTTACGACAGCTGCCGGTTGTGGGAAACTTCTTGCTGCTACCCGGGGTCAGGCAGGTGACGGATAGGCTGGCAGGTGTTAGACAGAGCCCGGTTTAGGCGTAGGATGTGGTGGGGGATATGGGTTTGGCTTGGAGTTCATCTGTGCAGGTTACGTATTGTATGAGGAGATAATGACACATTCTAGGTCTGTTCATAGTTCCATTAGCTGTTCCTCAACGGCTTGGACCTCTGCCTCTGCCTCTCAAGTTTACGGTGGTACTCATGTATCTGCCAACAACGAACTGCTGTGAACTGATGTCTTGATTCCTTAGACGGATAAGCTAGCATTTCTACCTTTGTATGGTCCTATGAGGTTGTAATACCTGGAGATTTTTGAAACGGACCACATCCTTGAAACGTTCCATTTTTTTCAACATTCCTCTCTTTCTTTGTCACAGTGCATTTGCTGGTATACCGAATACCGACTTTATAGCTTCTCTTTTTCCCTCGTGAGAGCAAGAAAACAAGGAAAACACAAGAACCTGATGCAAATTGCACAAGCCTGCGCAGTGCGAAATTGTCCAAGAAGGGAATTTCGGGATCGTTCTCTGAACCTTCTCACGCGGCCCATCCATTAGTTTCCATCCGACGACCTCAAGGTTCTTCGCACTTGGTGATATATCCCTTCGCCCTCCCAACTCCCCTCGTAGACTCCCCAGAACGACCGACACTCTTTTCAAGCCTTTCCTTACAGCTCCCTAGACTCTCCCCTAGACACCTGCTGCCGAGAAACAAAAAATGAAGGCCTCTCTTTTCGCTGTCGCTCTCTCATCCCTTCTCGCCGCCACCGACGCTGCTCATATCACTGGTGGTCACCACGCTTTGAGCCTTCACAAGAGGGGCACATTAGCTAAAAGAGGATTCCACGGACAGTATGTCTTCCTTCTCTCGTCCCCGACCTTGAACTTTTGAGAGGTCCCCAAAAAATATGCCAAGCCTTTGTACTGACCCCTGACTGACTTTTTCTTTGTCTGGCGGATGACAGAGCGACTTGGTGGGATGTAGAGGACTCCGAGCTTGCTTGTGGTGGATATAACAAGCTGACGGATTTCGTGGTCGGTGCGTTACACCAATCTTTGTCCCATCCCTCCCACCTTTGAGATGCTGATATATCTGGTGCGTTGGACAGCCATGAATTTCCCTCAGTATGGAAACCCCAACGCTCGCTCCGTCCACTGCAACAAGAAGGTCACCATCACTTATCAAGGTCTGTCTCACTTTCTTCGCTGCTTGATTGCGCAATCGTCCATGGTGCTGATGGTACCTCTTGGACGGAACAGGAAAGAGCACAACTGCGACGGTCAGGGACGCTTGTGCTGGTAGGACTATTTCATGAAGAAACACAAGGAAGATACTAATATTCCGTTGTGGCGTGAAAAGGATGCGCATACGGCTCCCTTGATATGTCTCCTGCTCTGTTCAAGTTCTTTGAGCCTTTGGATGTTGGAGTCTTCCAGTGCGTCTCTCTTTCTTCATTCAGTCTTAGCATGCTGAGATGTGATGTTGTCAACAGGTTCGACTGGGTCTTCGCGGATGGCTCTGGCGGTGACGACTCTGGCGACGATTCTGGTGACAATGAGGATGACTCTCCCAAGACCACCAAGAAGCCTGACCCCACCACGACGGAGGAGGAGGAGGAGCCCAAGACAACTAAGAAGCCTGATCCCACCACGTCTGAGGAGGACGACGAGCCATCGACTACCAAAAAGCCACAGCCCACGACGACCAAGGAAGAGGATGAGCCCACGACTACCAAGAAGCCCAAGCCTACCACGTCAGAGGAGGATGAGCCGGAGACGACGAGCACGAAGGAGAAGGAGACAAGCACGAGGTATGTCCATTTCCTGTTCCCAGGAAGTGCAGCTTAATGTGTCGTTCGCTTTTAGCTCCAAGAAGCCCAAGATCACCACGACCGCCTCCTTGAACTCTACCGCCACGGCCACCCACTCCTTGAACAGCACCATCTCTTCCACTCAGTCTTTGAACAGTACCATCTCTGCCACGAATTCCTTGAACAGCACCATCTCGGCTACTGGGTTCGTCATCGCACCCACTCTTGTTCTTCTATCTGCAATGCGTTCTAACACTAATGTCGTTCATCCATTGGATGTATAGCAACTCCACTGTCTCTGCCACCAAGACGTCTACCTCCATCAACGCCTCCTCCACCTCTAAAGTCCCCAAGACCGGATCTACGACTTTGAAGGGAGGCAACCTGGATAGCTTGAACCAGTTCGTGCTTGGAATGGTACGTCACTGATAACAAACATATGGAGCTGATAGATTTGATGGATACAGTCTGGATTGATGGCTCAAGCCGCGAATAACGCCAAGTCTTGAACTGATCTTGGTCGCCGCTCGCACGAATGAGTTGACTTGACAGTTCTAGGTGTGGTCTGAGGAAAGGACAATACATCATCCCCATCCCACTTCTTTATTGCTACTATCATTGTGAACACACTGTCTTTTCCCATTCTTCACCATCCATTGAATTTGCATTTCATCTGTCCACATTGACAGTCCAAGCGGACGTTTTCGTTTCGATTTACACTACTTAATTCGTTGGATTGGATTCTTTGAGAGTTTCTAGAGTGTCGTTGCGATGGATAGAGGGAGAGGGTGTATTTACATTACATTTCATACATTTCACACATTACATATCTAGTCAGAGTACCATCGCACATTTGAACTGATGCTCACACTCACCCAGCAGCTCGAGAAGTAGCGAGAACTCTGGCGAGAGTGTAAGGGAACCACGTGATGCAAAAAAACAAGGTCTTCGGCGCTTTTCCGGCCCATCATCCCGTGTTATGACGTCGGGACCAAATGAACGGTTGCGCCTCAGAAGCTCAGAGCGGGAGAAAGAAACGACCATCAGTCCTCCATCTCCCATCTGCCGCAATCCATCCTCCATCAGCCAGTTTTCGCACTCCAAACTGAGTATGCCCTTGTCTATCTTTGCAAATGAGAGATTGTTGAGCTGACGTCGCGTCGATCGTACGAAATGAAACCACAGATTGTATCTAAGTGAGTTTCCCCCTTTCCCCTCACTTCGCGAGAAGAGCTTTCGCGACGGCAGATGGTAGCTCAAGGTACTGATACCGTGTAGACAGGCTCACGCAAGAAATATCAAGACAACATGGCTGCTCCTCAGATCCCCGAAACGATGACGGCTCTCAAGTATTCTGAGGCCAGAAATTTCTCTGTCATCGTATGTCATGTTCCTCTGAGCTTCTGGAGGTACAGGGTGTGTCGCGTTGCTGATTCGCACTGTAGAACGTTCCCGTTCCTACGATCAAGGATCATGAGCTCCTCGTCAAGGTTAGGGCTTGTGGTGAGTCCCTGTTTCCTCAGGAGGTGGGGGGATGGCGCGCCGAGAAGCTATAAATTTCTGTCCGCTGCAAGCGACTTTTAGCTTTTCAAGTCCGGAGGACCCTCTCGTCCTCCTGCTTATCGGTTACGCAGTTACTAACTGATTTGGTGCAGGTGTGTGCGGGACTGACCAGTGAGCGTTATTCCACGCGTCAAATGTACACGCAGCTGAAGGAAGAAAAGGCACATCCACGAGGGAGAATTTATCTCCAAGTTTCCCCTCATCCCGGGTCACGAGGTCGTAGGCTCCATTGTCAAGCTTGGAAAAGATGTTAAAGGGTGTGTCTTTTCCACTGCGACGCTAGTTATTCCTCACCGCCAAACTGCTTGGTGATAGATTTAACATTGGAGACCGAATCGTCGCTGACGTTGGAGAAACCTGTGGAAACTGTTTCTATTGCGTTCGAGGGAATACTTTGTTCTGTGAACACTTCAAATCACATGGAGTCAATATCGATGGAGGCTCGTCCATTTTCGCTGCAAAGAAAAGTAATTGCTGATGATCGCTTAGGATTCGCCGACTATGCCTCTTTCCCTGCTGAAAAATGTTTCGTGATCAAGAATTTGAGCGATGAGGAGGCGACGCTCGTTGAACCAGGTGCGTCTGATAATTCTATCTATTCGCCGTACTAAGCGCTTCCATGAAGCTGCTTGCGCGCTCCACGGTCTCGATAAACTTCGTCCCCCGGTCGGCTGCTCCGTTCTCATGATCGGGGCTGGTCCTACTGGCTTGTGTCTGGCTCAGCTTCTCAAGCTCAATGGAGCAGCTAAGGTCACGCTGGCCGCTAACAAGGGAATGAAGATGGACATTGCGCGCAAGATCAACGCTGCAGACGAATACATTGACCTTGACAGGAAGGACGCGGAGGCTCAATGGGCGAAGCTCAAGCAGGACAACCCCTACGGATTCGATGTCGTCGTTGAGGCGACTGGTGTCGAGAGCATCGTCAACAAGGCTATCAACTATGTCAGGAGGGGAGGAACGCTCATGGGTTGGTTTTTCTTGCTTAGGTCGGAGAAGGACTTGATGGAATCTGTGCAGTTTACGGTGTTTACGCCGATGCTGCTAGAGTCAGCTGGAGCCCGACGAGGATCTTCAACGATGAGATCAGGTTTGTGCTTTCCTGGATTTTCTCCCGTCTAGAACATGTGCCTGATGGAAATGGATAGGATCATCGGTTCCTTCTCTCAGACTCACTGCTTCCCGCGAACTGTCGAATATCTGGAAAGCGGAAAGATCAACGTGAAGGGAATGGTCACCGATGTACGTTTCCTCGTTCCTTCTCCTGTTGAAGGTCCTGATATGGTGACCGTGTAGGTCTTCTCCATCGAGGACTACCAAAAGGCATTGGACAAGATGGCGTCCAGGCAATGGTTCGTGTTCACTTCTTCCTGCTAGCGTCAGGTTGACAGAATTGTTGCAGCTTGAAAATTGCGGTCAAACCCAAAGGAGCCAGCTCTTAAAGGGTAATGTGAATGAATACAGAACTGAGATCCTCGAAGATCCCTGTGTATCACCTTGTAGACACGCAATCTGATTCTCTGTGCCCATTACAGCTTCCTCAGTCAATTCACTGGTATTCTCAGCTCGTTACAATTCGGCGTGAGGGGATCGATGTGGTCCATTCCGTCTTCCCGACTGCTCCCTCGCATTCTCATCATCCGTAGCACTCATTCAATTCACCGCCGTGACCCCCTCACCACCGTCACTGCCACCTAGCCAGCCGAAAGACTCCTTCCACGGTGCATCATGCATCATGCGTCAATGGTCGACGACAGATTTGACCCAGCAACATGTTTGGCTCACTCACACAAGCATTGACCCCAGCTTCCTTGTCACACGTCAAAATAAAAGGGAGAACAGTTAACGATGTCGCCCCTTCAAGTTTGGATTCTAAACTGTTCTAAAATACTTTAGAAAACTATTACAACCTATTGCGTTTCAGGGTAGCTATATCACTGCCTTGAATTCAGGAAGCCTACACATTTTCAGTGAAAAGTATTGACAGCTTGACGTTTAGAAGGTGCGAACACCATAACTTTCAGGTGCGTACTCGAAAGGAAGTATGAGCTAAGAAAGATGAGTTGTGCAGGATGCCCGTTTCCCCAGCACTGCCAGGGATTCCAGACGACATTGTTGTGCTGATATTCTCTTCCCTCTCCAACGAGTACCTCGCAAGATGCTGTCGTGTTTGTCGGCCTTGGAACGCTATCGCGCAGCCTATGCTGGATCGAAGACGTGTCTTCACGTTCTCTGCTGTGGAAGGGAACGACGATTGGGAACGGAGGCAACTGGAGCACCAGAGCCGGCTGATCCACCCTTCCAATATGGGGAACGTCCGTCATTTGGTTCTGTCAAACCCAGTGATCACAAGTGAGCGCATCATGAAGGACAATGCGAGCTTTACTTTGATGTTTCGAGTCTTACACGATGTTGCTCCGTATCTGGCATCACTCCGCATCGGAGGATTCAACTTTGCCGCACTGGATAGCTCATTTACTTTCCCCCCGGTGCCTATGCTGAAAAGTTTGACGATTGACAATACTCATTCGAAACTCCCCTTGGAACTCGATAAAAGTTTGCCTCACTTTCCTATCAGCAACCAACTGCGCTACCTCGTCCTCCCACTGATTAGCCAGCTTTCAGCACATCTTCTGTCATCTTCCGTCCTCACTCGCCTGGAGGTGACAACTCAAAGCGGGGACCTTGACGAAGAGGCGAACAAGAGAATCAGCTGTCTGCCGTGCTTGAAAAAGCTCAAATGGGGTTTCAGGGCGCCGCCGACTAACTGTGTCCTTCCGATCTCCATCACTGACCTCACACTTCGTTCTGTGTCCGAAACCGACAAACCCGTCCTTTGGTCCATCCAGGATGCTTTCCCCAACTTTCCTGATCTCTCAAACCTTTCTTCTTTGGTCCTCGGCCATTTTCTTCCTTTACCTTCCAATTTTCCACCGTGCCAATTCCAGCTCTCGAAATTGCACATTGGTGAGAAGATCGAGCACCAAGACAGTATCGTCACACTTTTGGACGCCTCTGCCGTGTCTTTGGTCGACTTTCGAATCTCAGCCACAAGCCTCCAGGACCTTCGCCAGCTTCTTTATTTCTTTTGCGGGGGACGAAACAACTCCAGTCCGACATTTGTTGACGTTTTCAAAGTGTTAAACTCTCGACTGAGGAATGTACACATTAACGTGTCCACTTATAAGTGGACAGAGTTTGAAGTGCGAGGGAATTTTAACGCTGGCGAATTGCGATTTCGCTCTAGTGACATCACGGGAGAGACCGAATTTGCAGCTGGGCTGAATTCCGCTATCATGGAAGGACTGCTACCGAGTTTGAAGGAAGTTTCGATCCCGGTTGAGGTTGAAAGGGACACACTGAAAACACTCGACGGTTTAAAAGAGAAGCATCAAATCAAAGTTACAAGTAGGTCCTTTTTTGACGTATGAACAGAAGTACTGATCATTATACATTTGGTCCGATTCTGAAGAGTACCGTGTGCGCTCGTCGACCCCTATAAGATTTCGAAATGGCTGGATGTAGTTCTGATTCTTCGCCTGACAGCAATTCATTAATATTCATCTTTCATTGCCATTGTCTCCTCCAGAAGTTTAAGTTGGCTACACCAACCCTTGTCTGTCCCCTTCAACTTTGTACTCTCTTCCCTTGCAAAATCCAATTTAATCCCCAAACCGGACTGCGTTCTTGTAACAAAGAAGAAAAATGGGAAGTGCGTGGTGAATACTGTTAGGAGCAACAGGCACAAATGCTTCCTTCCCTTCCTTTTCCTTCCTAACGACTCGTAACAACGAAACGAGGCTAGATCTACAAAAGCAACGCGACACAAGGCCAATCCAAGGCAATCCTTTAATTTAACGCGCGTCAACGTGTTTGCGGCGAATAGGAACGGGAGCAAATTCCGCAGATAAAAGAAGGTCCGTGGTGGCGTAAAAATCCCTCAGTCCCTTGACTGTTCCACTTGGATCATCGGCCCTTGACTCTTTCTTTCGTTGTTCTACCTTCCTTGTCGCCCCCAATCCTTCGAGCATCTCGATCGCTACCTATAAAACTTGAAGCAAGCAGACTTCGACCATATCCCATCAGAAGGAACTTCGATAGTTTAACTCGGATACCGAATTTCGCTCAGGAAGACGACTTTTCTTTTGATCTCCTCTACTTTCGTGCTTTGAACCTAGCTTTCAAACCTCAGAATCGATTTCAAGATGTTGTCCGGAAAAACCGTTTTCTCTCTCGCCACTCTCCTTGCCGTTGTGAACGCACACGGATTCATCAGCTTCGCTGTACGTTTCTCCTTTCGTTGTGTCTGTCAAAGGGAGCGGAAAGGTTGAGTCTGGCGTGGCATAGAAATCCGACCTCCAAGATATGCAGAAAGCGCAAAAGACCGATCTTAGCTCGTCTGCTTGGAGGGCTGTTCCCGATAACACTGGCTGGATCGGAGCTAAGTTCCTTACCAACGAAGCCATCGCTTGTGGAAGCTCTACCACCCCTTTCGGTACCGTTGCCTCCCCTGGTGGACGTCAGTTCGCCGAGTCCAATCAGAGTGCTGGAAAGCACATGGCCGTCAAGGCTGGTGGAAAGGTTACCCTTGTGGTTAGCGGAAACCCCGGTACGTCACTTGCGATTTTCCCAGCATGTGGCGAGTGGTATTGAAGAGTCGGATCGCTTGTAGGTGAAGGATGGCCCCATCCCAAAGGCCACGTCCAGACTTACATGGCGGACTGTGGAGATTCTTGTGTTGGGAAGGATGCTACAACCTTGAACTTCTTCAAGATTCAATCAGAGAAAAACGGAATTCAGAACACTCTTCGTGCGGGCGGCGTCAACTCCCAGTTCGATGGTAACCTTTACAGTGTTGCCATTCCCGCCGGCCTGAAGAACGGAAAATATCTTATGAGGTACGAACTTATCGCCTTTGGCCAGAGCAGTGGTGCCGAGGGAGGACAAGATCAATATGTATGCCTTCTTCTGCCCTTCTTCCTGGTTGCTAAAAGCCAATGTCTCTTCCAATCAGTATCCCTTCTGTGCCCAACTTGACGTTCAGGATGGGACTGGAGCTATTAACTTGAACAACATCGAGACTGTCAAATTCCCGGGTGCTTATCAGAACGGAAACATCGACCAAAACACCGTTCCTGGACCCGCTGTCATTAATGCTGCTTCATCTGGATCGTCTTCTGGATCTTCATCCAACAATGGCGATAATTCCAACGGCGGCGACTCTTCCGTCTCCACTGGCTCCGACAACAACGGAGGATCCCAAACTTCGACTGACTCTGGAGACAACTCTACAGGCAATGATTCTTCTGACGATGAAGGAGACTGCACCGATGTTGAAGGCCCCATTACTCTCTCTGGCGTCTCCGACTGTGCCAACATGTGTCTCTCGATCAAATTCTCGGAAGCTGGATCCCTTGCCCCATCGTGCTCTCTCGATGGAGATGCTAACTGCTTCTGCTCTACCTCCTCCTTCACTGGTGCCTTTGCCCAATGCTTGAGCGATAACTGTTCCGCCTCTGAAGCCTCGAAGGCCGTCGATGCGATGTCGAGCACTTGTGGTAATGCGGCTAGGAAAGCAGTGAAGGCGAGGATGATGATCAAGAAGCGACACGCTCGATCCGTCGCTTCTCACTCCAAGAGGGCCCACCCGACTTCTCACCGTGTGAAGAGGTCCACCATCCAAGCTGATCGTGGTCTCTTCGAGGATGTCGTCGTACGACGTCTTGCTCGGTCCGTCGCTCGTGAGCAATCGTAGACCCCTTCCTCTCCTCCATCGTCATTAGCAGTCGTCGTTCTTCTGTTTTGGGTCGTCGTCTTAGCATTTTCGTCTTCGTTACTTTTCACGCTTCGTTGCATGTCAATGACCACTAATCGACCACTTGACTGTGGTACGATTTACGACTTCTGTTGTTGTCGCTTTTATTACTTGGTTCAAACGAGCCACACATTGAGTTGTGTAGGCTTGATGACCACTGGCATTACTTGACCTTTTCTTTTCTTGACGAATTGAAGATTTGCATGCAAGGGTAGTGTCATTCTTTGTAACGCATTTGTAATGCATAACCAATTGGTCTATACACGTTTTTCCACAGGTGAACTCGTAACTTGAATCGATATTAAACGTGAGCGCATGAAGTATATCACACGGCCACGAAGGAACGAAAAACTGTCACTTTTGCGGCTCAGGCACGAAATCCTTGCTCAAGTCGATACCCTCTACGTTCTTTAAATGGGTATTAGTGATCCTAACTCTCCTGTTATACCTCTTGTCCTTTCCTCCCTTCTTCTTCGCCCCGCCACTCTTCTTCCTCCCCCCATCAAGCGGTCTGACAGAAACGATGCCCTCCGCCGCCAGCTCAGCAGCCAAGTCGACAGTGGCGGGGAGTGGTAAGGAGCGATAAACTTCTTTGAATTCTAGTTAAGAGTGTGGTTGAACATCGTGAAGACAAGGAGAGGTGGCAAAACAAACCTTCGTCAACTTTGTCCACTTTCAAGTCCAACAATCCCTGCTGTAACTTGTCAGCAACCTCGTCGAGGAATACGTTCTTCATTTGCCCATTGTTGGGATTGCGGATGACGATTACTTTGCCCTGCTTCTCCAGGGACTCAATCATGGGTCCCACCTATTGGTCATGCCATCAGTTAAAGGTAGGCATTTCGGAAGGAGGATGTGAGGTTGTTGACGCACTTCTTTGTTGGAGTCTTTCAGAACCTTCACGCTCTGACCACCTTGGGAGTTTGTCGTTCGTAAAACGTGGAGAAGTGCATTGGCAGTGGGAAGATGATGGTCTGGCTACGCTCCCATCGTCAGTGGGACTTCAACCGAAACAAACGGACAGAAGGTGGACTGGACGTAGGCGAAAGGAAAGGGTGAGACATACCTTATACCTCCACAGCTCTGTACGGTCGTCATATATGACTTTCTCGTGATTCCTAAATGCCTCAAACAGATCTTTATTTGTTAGCAAGTCGTCCACGCCTGAGCGTATCGCAAGGTCTTGTAACCGAATAGGGCCATTTTGATCCTACGTCCACCACGCCGTCAGTGAACAACCACTGGCTATAAAGCTAGAGCTGATAGGGAGGAATGCAGACCTTGAGATGCTGAATGGCATAGACCAGCCTTGTCTGTACCAAGTTGCCACTGCCTGTGTCCGCTGGTTGGGAGTAGACCACCCCATTGACGTTGGGCTTTTTCTTCTTTTTCAGTGGGGGCTGCGACATCTGTCTGTATTCTAGAAATCCGCAGAGCTGTCCTGAAGCAAAGTGGAAAGAGAAAAATGTCTGGAAAATGGTGACTTTGTCGTCCCACCGGTTCCGAACTAACTTATAACTGAGCCGAATGCATTTCCCACCTTTGTTGTCACCTCACTATCGCTTAGAAGGGTTAAGCTAGCTGTTCAGGCTAACACATTCGAGCGCATAATTTACTCCTATGCATTTTAGGTAGGTATACCAGACATTCAATACGTCAATTAAAAGTCACTTCCTTCTATCCTGAACACCTGAGCATACTGGAAGTAGCCCTGCATGACCTGCTTCAGGATGCTCTGAGGCAGATTCATGGAGACGAGGTTATTGGAAAATTTGAGAAGTCCTTCCTGACGGATGAGCTTGAACAGATGATGTGCAACCGCCGTTGGATACTGCTCCCCCTAGTCAGGACAACTGCCCGAAGTGAGTAAAGATGAATGAAACGCACAGCCATCTCCATATACCAGCGGTGCTGGTACGTTGACAAGCGGACAGCAGCGTTCAGGGCACGATTCACGTCGCCTTCATCAGCGTAGTATTCCAACAACTTCATCCATGCCTTAGCACTGAACTTGAGGTCAAGACACCGTTGATAACTGATGCTTCCTTGAGAATGACTTGGAAAGATTGAAAGACGGGTACTGACGCATCCTTCGCCTCCTCCTTGTGATACAACCTCTGAGCAAGGTCTCCTAATATCTCCCACTCCGTTCCTGTCTTCTTGTATACCATATGCTGAGCTTTCCAGTGCGCAACTTCCGCCCTCCATATTGTGTAGACTCTCAAATCCTTTCACAAATTCCATTAATCCTTCTGAGGAAAGCCATAGCAAACGGCATACCTCATAGATAACCATAAACAAATTATCAAGCCATCTCTCACACAACCTCTTATTGCTGAACGCCAAACTCGACGGCGTGCTCTTCAGCCCATTGACCTCCTTCTGAGTCTCAGCAAGGCTCTCCTTCGTCCCATCTTGCGCTACAATCTGTGGTTTCGCCAAGCCAGGAGCTTCGCCCCCTAAACTAGTCTTCGGTTCCTCCTCCTCCCCTTTCTCCTGCTCCTCGGAAGAGATAGTGATGGTAGGTATCGACTGACCAGACGGCGTCCGCTCTACCCCCGGTCTCGGGGTAGGGGAAGGGGATTGCGACCCATTTGGCTCCTCAGGCAGCGGATCCTCCTCCTCCTCCTTCTTGTGAACAGCACGTGTGGAAGCTGCATCGTCTTCATCTTCGTCATCGTGCTCCTTCCTCGTCCCATTGCCATTGATGATAGGTTTATCTTCCCCCTCCGGCTCTCCCTGTTTTGCCTTCTGAAGTCTATACTCCTCTTCCATCACAAACACATAGCTCCTACACTTGAGTAACTCATCCCATCCAATGCAGCTGACCAGCTTGGTTAGCAGGATGTACGCTTTCGAGAATGTACCGCGGAGAGTTCCTCCTCCTCCCCTTTCTCCTGCTCCTCGGAAGAGATAGTGATGGTAGGTATCGACTGACCAGACGGCGTCCGCTCTACCCCCGGTCTCGGGGTAGGCGAAGGGGATTGCGACCCATTTGGCTCCTCAGGCAGCGGATCCTCCTCCTCCTCCTTCTTGTGAACAGCACGTGTGGAAGCTGCATCGTCTTCATCTTCGTCATCGTGCTCCTTCCTCGTCCCATTGCCATTGATGATAGGTTTATCTTCCCCATCCGGCTCTCCCTGTTTTGCCTTCTGAAGTCTATACTCCTCTTCCATCACAAACACATAGCTCCTACACTTGAGTAACTCATCCCATCCAATGCAGCTGACCAGCTTGGTTAGCAGGATGTACGCTTTCGAGAATGTACCGCGGAGACCAGGGGCGGGGAGGCGCAGGAGAGTGATGTCTGCTTCATTGTCCCTTGCGCTGTCGTCGTCAAGAATACCCGATTCAGAGATGAAAGTTTTTGTGGGTAGGTGGGTGCGGGCAGGTGTTGGCATGCGATGAAGATCTCGTTCGTTGTAGGTGAACATAGGGCAGGAGTTGAGCGTCAACAGAGCCTGTCAAAAGCTCAATCCCTGTGCTTTCTTAATGACGATTAGACTGGCGCACCTCATGATAATGCCCCATCTCGATATGTACCTCTGTAAGCTTCGCCCAAGTGACAAACTCGCTTGGTGCACAATTGACAGCCTGCCCTCCCATCTCGTGAGTATACTCTCATCACGGTGCAACAAACAGCTCCAACGCACATGCTTAGCAAGAGTGAGAGCCCAATCCATCTTCCCTTTGCTTCGGAGATAGTCGACTTGGACATGCAAAAGTGCGTAACTCTGTGAATGTTGCGTCATGGCCCTATTCAGAATCTGAACAGCTTTCACTTCTTCGTCTACAACCAGTTCCTTAGTTCTTGCTCACGAAGCACTGACTGAGAACCGACTTACTCATGCCGAGATAAGCCTTCGCTAACAATGCAGCAACTTCGCCATCCTTTATCACTAGCTTCTCGAAGAGGTTCACCGCCGGTTCCCAACTATACATTCGTTCTCATAATTAATGGCAAACCCTGAAGATGGCTAGGTGCTCGTACCGGAAAGAGTCCCCGAAATATTTGAGAACACCTTTGGTTAAATGATTCTCAACTGTCGTTGCGACCTGAATTTCCGGCTCACTTCCCAACTGCCAGCCTATGTTCACATTAATTTCAGCTATGCCGCTTCCTTCATTAAATCCTCGGGAGAGCGGACCTTTAAAGAAGCAGCTTTCGACTGCAGCAAGAAACCTCTGCTCCGCCTCAAGAGTAGGGAGAGGGTCCAGTTTGCGGAAGCCTGCCAAACGGTAGTTGGTATCGTCGGCGTAGAGGATGGATCGTAACACTGCAGAAAGGTAGGTTTCTTGCCATAGCGAGGGCGTAGCCTCATGCCTTTCTCCAGCAGCACATTACTTCTCCATCATATCATAGTAGGCCAAGAGCACCGTACCTTTCACCTCGCAAGTCAACGACGTACGCCTCCACACCGCCCGGAATCTTCACTTCGACTCGAAGGTCCACCCGAGAGAAAGCATTATAGGCACAATAACACCCAAACTTGATCTTCCACCCCTTTCCCTGTCCTCCCCAGCCTCCCTTCTCAGCATTCAGCGACAGACTATAGGTGAGCGAGTTGATGTAGGCTGCGAGTGACGCGGAGGAGGAACAGTCGAGTCCAGAAACGTAGTGGTATGAGCCGATGTCCTTGTGGACATTCTGCGAGGCTTTGGAAAGAGGTGTCTTGATTACTTGACAAAGATCTGGTGGGCCTAATTCCCGAAAGGTGGAGAGGGTCTCGGAACGTGAGTTGAGCGATTCAAAGACATCAACCTAGTTCCATAGGTAGCCAGTCAGTATTTGCTCCACCACGCAAACAGTTACGGCGCTACTGAAATAAATGCATTATGATACAAAACCACAACCAAGGTTCGACATGACACCTCACACAGTAATTGCTGCATTCCGCTTCAAGGCAGCCACACAGCCTAGGAGTTATCAGAATGTTAATGGCTTTTTATGAAATCTCTCTTCTTCATACAGTACCAAGTCCACAACTACGACACACCCAAAACTGGCACATCTTGAAAGTTCCATCCGCCTCTCACAGAACCCGAATTGAGGCCAGAGAACAGGAAGAGCTCACCTCAAAAAACTCTGGAACATCCTTCAGCGTGTCTGCCATATCAGCTTATCCCCTTCTAAGCCTGTCCAGATAGCCACACTATAGCCCTACACTGAGGGTAAGATACACCAAAAAGCCTTCACCGTCGTTTCGTCGGATCCGTTACGTGTAAGTCAACCCAGGGGGCCTACCAAGTCTGCCTGACGCGTTTTGGTGTTGTTCGAGGTGGTTCATGTGTTTGGGTGGCAATGAAAGGATGTACGGAGCAGGGAAATGTTTACATGGAGTAATTGGGTGGACAAAGGTTGTTCGTAATCCACCCGAGAGAAAGCATTATAGGCACAATAACACCCGAACTTGATCTTCCACCCCTTTCCTTGTCCTCCCCAGCCTCCTTTCTCAGCATTCAGCGACAGACTATAGGTGAGCGAGTTGATATAGGCTGCGAGTGACGCGGAGGAGGAACAGTCGAGTCCAGAAACGTAGTGGTATGAGCCGATGTCCTTGTGGACATTCTGTGAGGCTTTGGAAAGAGGTGTCTTGATTACTTGACAAAGATCTGGTGGGCCTAATTCCCGAAAGGTGGAGAGGGTCTCGGAACGTGAGTTGAGCGATTCAAAGACGTCAACCTAGTTCCATAGATAGCCAGTCAGTATTTGCTCCACTACGCAAACCGTTACGGAGCTACTGAAAATAAAAGCATAATGATAGAAAACCACAACCAGAGTTCGACATGACACTCCCACATGAAATGCTGCATTCCCACCTCCAGGCAGTCATAGGGAGTTATCACAACGTTAAAGGCGTTTTATAAGATCTCTCGAGTTCACACGGAATCAAGTCTACAACTACGACACACCCAAAACTGGCACATCTTGAAAGTTCCATCCGCCTCTTCACAGAACCCGAATTGAGGACTGAGAACAGGAAGAGCTCACCTCGAAAAACTCTGGAACATCCTTCAGCGTATCCGCCATATCAGCTTATCCACTTCTAAGACTGTCCAGATAGCCACACTATAGCCCTACACTGAGGGTAAGATACACCAAAATGCCTTCACCGTCGTTTCGTCGGATCCGTTACGTGTAAGTCAACCCAGGGGGCCTACCAAGTCTGCCTGACGCGTTTTGCTGTTGTTCGAGGTGGTTCAAGTGTTTGGGTGGTGATGAAAGGAGATACGCAGCAGGGCGAGAGCAGGGAAATGTTTACATGGAGTAATTGGGTGGACAAAGGTTCTTCGTATGTGCTTCTCATCGAATCGACATGGTTTAACAGATTATTGCATCCTCGTCCACAAGTTTGGCAAGTGAAGCGATGTAATACGCGCTTGCAGTTTCTCTCAATCTGAGGGTCTAGATCTTGGGGCGGAGCAGACGGCTCAAACCATGCAGTTCTCGACCAACCTTTCTATTCAGTCTGACAGTGGACCTGAAGAGGAGTCAATGATAAAGCTAACAATACGTTTAGTTTATCCAATCAAAAAGATCCTCTCCTTCTTGTTTCCTTACCGCTACAGCATCCCCAATAGCCAATCGTTGAAGCCTTGTACACTCCCGAAAGGAGCTCTTGGCCACCCTTTCTCGCGCCGCTCTACCTTCTTGCTGAGTTTCCTCTGCGTGTTTTCTCCATCGCGGTCCCCAACCGGCTCCGCCACGAGGAGGGTAGAAACCGACCCCTAAGCTCTGAGCTGGTGGAAGGGAGAGGTGCCGGAGGCTGGGGAAGGTGGACAGGACGGGGAGGAGGGCCTATTAGTTTCTACTTTTAGGATGAGTAGAGAAACAAGAGGGGTGCGAACATAGTATGAGTCTTTCACAGTTCCTCCATCCATTTCCAGCTCTTCGAGTTTGGGGCAGGCTGTTCGGATGACTAACGACATAATCTCAATCTGATGAAGTCTGGGAGAAAGCATGCGCACGTTGAATAAACTCAAGCGAGAACCATTCGACTAATTTCAGACTTGTGATCTTCGGCATATTCGCACAACTATTGATCAGTGCGACAAATGCCAGTCGCTGATTTTCGCTTCGTCTCCCCGTTACATTTCTGGCATTGCGAACACTTTGGACATTTGGGCAGTGTGGGAGGAGAAAGTGGCAATGAGGTCCTACTTGAAGAATTTTGATGTGAGGGAAATTTGCATCCTTGAACGCATCCTCAAAGGCTGAAGGGTCGCGCTCGAAGATGTCAAATGTGAGCTCTTCCAGGTTCTGCAGTGATGCCACAAGTTTTGCGAGTTTCTGAGGAAACTGCCCTGATGGAGCTGATATATTCTCTGCTTTGTCCTCATAATACCAATCAAGTCGCACGGTGAATTGAAAGCATCTGATAGACCCGAGATGAGTTCAGAGCCAATCAGATGCCCGTCGCGCTCACCGACATATCTGCGCCAATTTTTCAAGGTCCCTAAACGTAAGGAGTTCATCGACTTCTCTCTCTGATCGTTGCCAAGCATCTGCCCTCTCTGAGTGGTGGATGGTGATATGCCGAAAAAGCAGAGGCAAAGCTACATTTCGAAAGCCTTTGCTGACGAGTGAGAGGTTTTTGAGAGTACGGAGAGTTGGAGGTGCGCCAACTTTCTGATGGGAAGCATGCGTGCTGTTATTATACACCTCTCGCACGAGAAGGGAAAGTATGTCTGCGTTGTTGAGAGCAGGATGCATTTCTGTTTTGCGTCGACTGGATGATGCAGTTGTAAATCACTTACGACACATGCCCACTGAGGGGCATTAAACTCAGGGGGCTGACCGAGTGAATGACGATGATAAGGAACAGAAGGATGCAGTTGTCTATTCGTTGGTCCACCCATGTAATGAAGAGAAGAGATTCATGTCGAAAATCTCTAGCGCATCTAGCAGCTCATCCTCTTCTTACCTGGCTAGTAACAACATTAGTCGTTCAGGGAGGTAATGAGAGACCATACCCCTCGTTTCGCCTAATATGAATACGTTAGGATCGACTTTACTGATTTTCAACTGCTCATCGAACAGTTGAAAGGACAAGACATGTGCTCTTGTTGAGTTAGAAATTTGAGTACATTACACTCGTACCCTTCTTTCACGAGTACTTTTGGAGCTAGGGCAGGGAAGTGGATTGTGCTGCTCTGGAGCGGCTTTCTCTCTTGGTTATTTTTAAAATGGCCTCGAAGTCAGCAATATTTCATGTTTTCAGAAAGCACTGTGTACAACAATGGTGCCATAACAATCAAAATACTCATTTTAGCCAACGAAAAGTGCCTTTTCCTCCCTTCTCCCTTAGGGCTAAGGAGTAACCAATAGCCAGCCTGTGTAGTCCTTTACACTCCCGAAAACAAGTCTGAGCTGAAAATTCTAGACATAGAATGAATGAGGTTGCAGCTTGTAAGTAGGATAATCACACGCAGAGCTCAAGGTTTCAGGAGGATTGCAGCCCGAGCCCATGAATGCAAGAAAGTTAAACGTTAACTTGTTAATTTGAACTTTAGCATGGCTTGATTCTGCCCGATTGTTGTCGCCTTTGTGCCTTATAGATCAGGATCAGATTGATGAGTACCCATTTTTACAAATCTAGTCATCAGTGAACAGAACAGGCTCACCTAGAAAACCTCTGGCACGTCCTTCAGCTTTGTCCACTCTATCAGCGTATCCTCACCCAACCTGCATGATCAATATTACCAGCCTTGTAACGAGAGATCAACATGCTTTCGCCCATTGTTTCTTTGGGTCTCTTACAATCAATTGATCTCTCACCCGTTGTCGACTTAACTCAATCTTTCGTCCAAGTTCCACGTAATTTCCTGTCCCGCAAGAGAATTCCATGCCCTTTCATTAAATTTAGATATTTGAGTTTGTGTTGGTTCTGGTGACGGCACGCAGCCTTGACGTTTCAGCGCTTCCCCTGTCTAGAGGTCAGATAGTAATGCTTTCACTGAGATCTTGGAGCTGAGTGCTGAGAGGCTAAGGTCTGAGGAGCTAGTTTCCTCTTTGGCTTTGTGTCAAAATGAGCTGGTTCGTAACATTTTGTCCACTTAGAAAAGATCGAGTCTTGTCAAAACTGAGTGCTAAGTGTAAGAGAGATTTCGACTGTAGAGATTCAATTGAAAAATATTCGTCTAATTTCAGATTTGTGATCTTCGGCATGTTCACACAACTATTGATCAACGCGACGAATGCTAGTCGCAGGTCCTCACTTGGTACCCCCCTTATATTTCTGGCATTCCGGACGCTGTTGACATTTGGGCAGTGTGTAAGCAGAAAGTGACACGGGGTCCTACTTCAAGAATTTTGATGTGAGGAAAATTTGCATATTTGAACGCTTCTTCAAAACCTGAAGGATTGGGCTCGTTGATATCAAAGATGAGCTGTTCCAGCTTCAGCAATGACGCCACAAGTTTTGCGAGCTTATGGGGAATTTCTTCTGAAGGGCCAATATCTTTTCAGCTCTGCTCGCATAATGCCAATCAAGCCGCACAGTGAATTGAAAGCATCTGAAGTAGACCTGAGAAGAGTTCAACCAATCGGAAGCTTATCCAGACTCACCGACATTTCTGTCCCAACTTGCCGAGGTCAGCAAAAGCCAGGAGCTCATCGACTTGTCGCTCCGATTGTTGCCAAGCGTCCTCCTTCCCTGAATGGTGGATGGTGATATGCCGAAAGAGCAGAGGCAAGGCTACATTTCGAAAGCCTTTGCTGACTAATGAGAGGTTTTTGAGAACGAAGACGGTTGGTGGTGTTGCGTCCCACCGATGGGAAGAGTACATGCTGTTATCGTACACATGTCGCATGAGAAGCCAGAGACTGTCCGTGTTGTCGAGAGCAGGATGCATTCCTATTTCACGCACGTTGACTGGCGTAGAATGGCCGTGCTCAGATTAGGTAGATTGGAGCAGATGATATCATCATGGGGATGAACTACAGATTAGACTATGATGTCTGTGACGTCGACTACTTCTACCTTTTTGCCTTTTTCATCAAATTACAAAGCTGTTATCATCTTTTCGTTTGTCTTCCCTCAATAAAGAGGCGATGGCAATAGTTAGGCTGCTCCCCAGGTCTCTCCCCATTCTCAAAAATACGGCTATCAAACAGCGAGGTGTGGTAGTCCAGAAAATGAGCTCATCAACATCCTCCGACAACAACGCAAATAGTATCAAAGAAGTGTGAGATTTCCACATTCCCTTTCCTTATGAGATGAAGGTATAGACTGAATTACCCCTGATGGCGCAGACTTCAGAAGAACGAAATATTCCCTCACGTCCTTGATTCCTTCACGCCTTCATTCGCACTCAAGGCCACGTTCCAAAACGGCAGAGAAGCAAGTTTAGGCAACACCATAGACACTGAAGACGCGCAGGAGGCACCGAAGCTTTCTCTACATTCGCTAGTCGAAAATGCGTCCAAGCAAGATTGGAGCAAAGGTACCTGGTACGCTGTAATGACGGATCCTGACGCGCCAAGTAGGCATGATCCAAAATGGTCTGAATTCTGGTGCGTCTTCCAGTCTCTATTTTCCCACACCAAGCGATAATGATTGGATTTTGTAGCCATTGGATCTTGTCGTTCTCTCCTCAATCTTTCCCCCAACTTGTCTAGTCTGAGAACACCATCTCTTCCTCAGTCTCCGAGCCGTTCCAGAAAGGCGATCAGATAATTGAATACATGGGCCCTGCTCCACCTGAAAAGACGGGAAAGCATCGATACGTCCTCGTGCTGCTGCACGGAGAGAAGTCTGGTTTGGAAGGACCAAACGACAGGAAGAACTGGGGCATGGAGGGCAGTCGGGTTGGATTGAGACAATGGGCACAGAAGCATGGGCTGAAACCCGTTGGTATGCCTTTTTGATTTTTTCCTCCTTCGGGGCGATTACTGATGGGTGTTAATATGCGAAGCGGCGAATTTTTTCTTTGCTCAAAACAAAACACAGTAACTTCCTCGTGATGTAAAATAAACAAGGACCTGTAAATAGATCAGCAAGCAACCGATTGCATTTTCACCCTTTCTGAACCAACTCAAATTCAGCACCGGTGAGGTTGTCCAAAAATTGATTTTCAAAGATACAACAGTTCCATTTGGTTACATTCGACCTTCTATTTTGGTTTCTAAAGACGAGTCAATCTCGATTTGAACGCAACATCAACGAAATCGCTCACCATCAACGGGTAGGAGCACTCACTTCTCCTGCCCAGCGTACCAAATGCCTGTAAAATCTGGTTTCAAGCTAGCACCTCCAACAAGGAATCCATCGATGTCCTCCTTCTGCCTCAACTTTGCGCAATTATCGTTATTCACGCTTCCACCATAGATGATCCTCGTCTCCTCCTTCACCTTCTCTCCCACCTTGCCCAATGCATTCCTTATCAAGGCATGCACCTCCTGGGCCTGTTCAGGGGTAGCCACCTTCCCCGTACCAATCGCCCAAACGGGTTCGTAGGCGATGACGACGGATTTCCAGTCCTCCTCTTTCGGGAGCAGGTCGATGACAGCCTGCAACTGCCCAAGAACAACATCCGCAGTCTTGTTCGCCTCCCTCTCCTCCAGCGTCTCTCCGATACACAGAATAGGCTTTACACCCTCTTTGATGGCGGACTGGACCCTCTGTGCCACCAACTCTGAGGTCTCGTGGAAGTATTGTCTCCTCTCCGAATGCCCAAGGATGACCCATGGGATATCGTTGTCTTTCAACATTTTAAGGGACACCTCTCCGGTAAAAGCGCCAGAGGGGATGTTATACGCGTTCTGAGCAGCGATTTGGACGGGAGATTTGGCAGATGAGAGAATTTGGTGAAGAGGGAGGAGATAGATGGATGGCGGAGCAATGACGACCTCGACAGAGGGCGGAACTGTTGCTTGTGCGAATCCTTGGACAAGGGAAGTGAGGGACGAGAGAGTCCCGTTCATCTTGAAGTTCCCACCGACAAAAAATTCTCGAGGCATCTTGGGCGTGTTTCAGTTGGTCAAGGCGATCGGAGAGGCAGGTGGACAAGTTGAAAGGAATTCGACTGCTTTAAGGCGATTCGTCACCCGATTTCTACCGACTGGAATCAGCGATGCTCTTCGAGAACTCGAACTGAAAGGTACTCGCAAAAGCTCGCTGAACGCTCAGAGTCAGTGCGAGGATGTACTTTGATCAGTTGATTCTGGCAAACCTGGTACAGATCAGAACAGCCCCCTGGCGATTCAAAACTGGCCCCAAGGGCAAGTGCTTCATCACATGCCAGCAGCATTTCACCAAATGTAAATGAAGACGTAAATCTATTCACAAGAACACAGATATCTACAATAACTGAAATATTTGACACATAGGGGGAACAACATTTGGAAAATGAAAATGAACAGATCAATGTTTGTAAGCACAGCTTGCAAGAGGATAAATGAGTGAGATTTGGTGAGATAAATTATTGCATGCGTATTCACACTTGTTCGTATCCTCTCGGGTTCTTCTCGACCCAAACCTAACCGCGCTCTCATCAGCTTTCCGGAAACGCCAAACCCCAACAAGTGGAAGCATACCCACTGGTCCCGACACATATCCAGTAGCGATCGCTTCGCTTTCCACCCCAGCTCCCTCTCCGCTTTCGACGGGTCGCAAACGACAGAACCGAGGTCTCCCGCGCGTGGGTTCTCCAACACCGTCTTGATGGGCGACTGCGATATCTTCGACAGGGTCTCTATGATTTCCAGGACGCTCACTCCCCGTCCAGTCCCAAGACTACATAGAACAACTGAGACTGAGCGATAACAGGAGGGCGGAGGGACGCACTTGTACGTTCGGCAGTTCTCCTTTAGCATTGAACTGTTCTCTAGGAAGGAGAGAGCGTTGTAATGAGCGTCGGCTATGTCCATAACGTGACAGAAATCCCGAACCCCTTTCATCACAGAATGGACCATTATTACTCCGAGAACTCCACAAGAAGGGATACGAACCTGTCCCATCGGGTGTATCAAACCGTGTGCCATATATCTTGACAAAAGGTTTCCGGCCTTGCACTACCTCTCCGTCAGGCGAAGTTTTGAGCTTTGAGTGGAGTCAGACATACAAACGAGTGAAACGGTCGGCATGAGATTGGTAGCCTCCAACGGATTCTCTCCAATCAATCCACTCGGATGGCAGCCTGACGGATTCGCATACCTGAGGATGATGACTCGCCAATCCGGATCAGCAGCACACCTAACGAGCGACTTCGTCAGCAACGCTCCTCTGCCCCAGCTGTAAAAGGCTCACAAATCGTTCAGGATCTCCTCGCACATCAGCTTCGACCGTCCATAAGGATTCGTGATCTCCCCTCCCTTCTTTCCCACGATCCTCATCTCCTCTTTCAACCTCACATCCTTTCCCATCCCCTCCAACTTTCCATAAACGACCACACTACTACTAAACACCATCTTCTTGCACCCCATCTTCTCCAAGACCGAGATCAAATTGAGGGTCCCAGTGACATTGACATCATAATAATCTCGGGGTCGTCTCAAGCTCTCCGAGATGCTTTTGAGCGCCGCAAAATGCAAGCAACTCACGATCCGACTCTGGCCGTTTGAACGTCGATACTTTGCCAACCGTTGTTCTAAAACGGTTCGCTCACGTATGTCGCATTTCTCGAAATATATTGGAGGGCGATTCGACACCGGGATACCTGCTTTGTCCCATTCCATCTCGACCAGGAGACGGACGCGTGAGATGGCGGAAGGGAGTGAGTTTGAAAAGTTGTCCAGGATGATTATACCATATTTCGTCGTGGTTAGGATTGGGAGAATGGAATGTGTCGGGATGTAGCCTACGACAAATACGAGTTAGTCGTCAATTTCACTTCTCTTGTGACCATGCCAGATGATCTTGACATCCAGGATCGAATACGATATCAATGGACGCAAGGGCGCAATAACCGTCCTCACCTCAACCATTATCCGGATAGTAGATCTTAGGGTACCCTAGCCACATCGGGAATCTTAGACAAATTGCGTAGTCGCCAATAGGCGCATGACATCAATCCAAAGGGTAATATTAACTCAGTTGAGGGATCGGATTACGAAAGAGGGAACTGTCAGATTCAGATTCATGGAGGGGAAAAGCGAAAGCGCATAATACGTAATGATGCAACTGCCATCCTGGTCTTTCACCCTTGGGTTCGTGTAGAAGCAGGTAATATGGCACCGCGAAAAACGTATCATGCGAAGGAAGCGAGAACAAGAATGAAACAAAAGTGGAAGAGATAACAAAAGAGCTGCTACCTTCTAGGCCTTCATGTTATAGGGCCTTCATCACCATACTGTTCTTCGACCTCTCCTCTACTCTCTACTCCAAGACAGATCTCACACCAAGCAACAAGCAATAAAACTAAAAGAAATTACGCACCAGCACCACCTGTGACCAGTACCAACTCCCACTCCTTCGCACCTCCTTTCTCAGCACCAAGACCACCAAGCGCAGCCTCAATCGGATCAATCTCCTCAAACGTCGGCGTCCTCAAGCTGACCACGGGCAACGTCTTCGGGTCCACTCTGGGAAGACTATTAGGGGGTATGATCGGGAAGTACCCAGTGTTCGATGGCTCCGGGGAGGAGGTAAGGACGAATGGAGTGTGCGGTGGCGAGAGGGAGGGGAGGGAGGCGATGGCGGAGGAGAGCGAGGGGAAGGTCTGTTGCTGGAGCGTGGGAATGGCGGGCGAGGGATGGCGTCGCGGTGTGCGCGTTATCTGAACTGGCATGTTGTTGCTCTGGGAGATCTGAGTCGAGGGGAGCAAGCGAGGGCAGATGCGGGTGGCTGGCGATGGAGAAAAAAGAGAGAGAAGTTAAGCGATCGTCGTTTCAGTTGTGGATTAATCGATTGACAGTTTCAGCTGCAGCCCGCTTATGACATCATAACACTTGCACCCGCCTCCTTCCGACAAATAACAAAACTGCCATTGATTCAGATTTATTATTTAGCCATGTCAAAGCCAACGTCTCATTTGCATTATGTTAAGGTCCAATATCCCCAGATCACTTCCAAGCAGTAAACCCAAGTGACATGTCAATGTTTCGGGAGAGGGAGGATGGAAGGACTAGGGCAACCAAGACAGAAGGATTACTCTGTCAGTCATGTGGTAACAATAAAGCTCGTATTTTTCTCGCAACAGAAGAAAAGGGGTGCAGAGCAGTGAGAATGAATGGGATTGTTGCTCTATAAGTTACAAGTGACGACACGCTCTAAGTTGGTTTTCTCTTCAATGGTCTTTCTTGGAAGTGGGACAAGCGGCTTCCATCCTCAAAGAATATTCCTTTATCGAGGAAACTGTCAAGTTTGAACGAGAATATGCAGCAACGGCAGACCGGAGAGACTTGTGTCGAGGTTGGTTTATGGGCTAATTCTGCACCTGAATAAACGGCAGGGACGGATAGGCTGGCGGGATTTCGATTGCCTCTGATATCCATAAATTATAGACTTTGGGTACCTCTGGTGCCATCATCTCGATGCTCTTCGCTCGATATATAATTACGACGAGCATTATTGGCTGCTGGTTTCGCTGGGGACGGTCATCATGTTCTTGGGTTTGTTGCTCCACCAAATGGTTGCCTCTTGACTAATATAAAATGATACTGTGGCACCTGAATCTAGAGTAGCTGGGAAGGCTATGGTCGGCTTGCTGTGCATCGAGAATTTTATCTACGCCGTGACAGTTGGACCACTCGCGCAAGCTTCTTCCATTTTGATCGTCTAGTGAAGCCGACAATCACATAGACATAGAAGGCCAGTGTCTACGAAGTTGGACATTTGGGATCATATTTCTCATCCGATAGCATTGTGAAAGCAGTGAGCTCTCACTCGATGCTTACCATGCCGATCCCAAATGTCCAACTTCGTAGACACTGGCCTTCTATGTCTATATGACAGTCTGATCTCTGAGTCGAAAGGAGAAATTAATCACTTTGACAATTGTTAGGTCCTATAACTGATCTGCAAATGCTTCCATGTGTTGTCTTCTCCTAGTCGAATTAGTCAAAACAGGAGCATCTGCTTATTATGACCGATTCAGGCTTAAATGGTTGAAGGGGTTATTCTAATTAAAAGAATGAGGAAATACTGCTTGGCAAGCCATATTCAAAGCGTACTCCACAATACCAAACTAAACTGGAAACCAACTCAAGCTTTACAGACGAGCTGTCACCAACGGTAACTAGGAAGAATGTTGCGAATTAACTATCCTTTCATCAAGTCATAATCTGCCGTTCAAATCGTAGTGTCTCAACTTCCAATCCTAGGCCGCAATCAGCAAGGTGTGTGCGGGAAAAAGACTTCGACCAACCCATTTCCATCTGCATCATCCAATCCTTCCATGAGCGAATAACTCTTCTGCAGCACGCATTCTCCTCCATTCTCCAAATCAATGTTGAAGCTATAAAACACGCCTTCCGATGTGACAACCATGATTTGTGGTGTCGTGCTATGTTATCAGAGTTAGGTTGCCCCTTGAGAAGAAGTACAATGAACATACTTGCTGATGGCTACGACGCTCCTCACACCGCTACTAGGCAGCTTCAAAAAGGCAAAATCTCGCTGAGGTTCCCAAATTTCAGTCAAAGTGTTTGGAAGGTATCCGCCCACTGATCCGGCAAGATTTCTGCCTAGGTTCAGCGATTTTCGTCTTAGCGATCCCCTACGATCATACCTCAACATAAAGAGAACAGCTGCCTGATGAAGGAGACGGAACGTACGACATTCCTTCGTTCTTCTTTCCTTCAATGAACGCCTCGTAACCGCCTCCACTTCCCTCGCTCCCGCTCCTCCACTCCTCTCCATCCTCATCATCTCTATTCTTCTTTCTCGCGGTCCAACTTCCCCTCTTATTACCTCCCTTTTGACCTCCAATCTTGAAGATGTGCACAGTTTCGGTATCCGATGTGACAGCCAACAGGGTTCCCACAGCATTGAAAGAAAGATCGTAAATCCTAGCCGGATAACTGCCTCTCCTGAACTGGGCCACCTTCTCGCCATTCGGGATCCCAAACACTCGAATGACCGTTCCTTTGTCTGAAGACGTTGCGAGGAGGAGACCGGACGGCGATATCCGCAGGGCGGAAATAGGGGATTTGTGGGCTTGGAGAATGTTGGTCACGCTGAGCGATAACGCGTCGAAAAGCAATACATCGCCAGTTGGGGAAGAAGGATGAGGAGGAGGTGAACTGAGTGGGGAAGGCGTGGGTAATGGAGATGGGTAGGCGAGGTAAGAATTTTCGGATGATGGAGACAGTGTGCAAATGGCTGCAAAACCAAGTCAGCAAACGCACTGCAATTGTGATGTCAATTAAATAATAAATAATGCGATAAGATCGATTATCGTTTAATAACGGCGATTTAACATTACGTCAAACATGTATTTATGGGATTGGGAAAATATCCCAGACCAACATTCCAGATTAATGAAAGAAAGTCGATGGAATAGTGTCGAGGCATATATTGGAGCGGCATGTCCTTTCTGGTATTACTGCAAGCTCCAACCCAAAGTACAAGCGCGCACTCGGCATTATACGCCGTGCACTAGCAAAGATCGTTCTTATCGAACCCTGGTGCCATCAACGCATGACTTCGTGAGATAGATAATCCGCATTTCTTAGTACGGGTTATGCGTCGCTTCTCTCACCCTTCCTTCGTTCCTTCCATCATGCAAACCTCAGCAAACCTCAAGATTCACAACCCACATCTTCTAGAAGAAAACCAAGAACCGAAGGAAAGTACGCACCCCCAGGATTTGGACTGGTTTCGATAGTATGAAGGAGCTTCATATTCGAGATATCATAGACGTAGATCTGCTCCTCCAACACCACCACGAGGCGTTTGCGGTTCATTTTCACAGCGAGGATGGAAGTGGGAAAAGTGAGTTCACAGATTGTTGATTGTCTCTATTCATCCCACATCACCAACAGTCAGACATCAGCACTCTGCTCTTTGGCTACAGAGAAATGTGGAAACGGGAGAAAAGGAAACGGAGATTAACCTTGGTGTTCACGATCTGAAGACGGCGAGTGGACGAGTTCGGCTTGTCTCCCGTACCCACCAAGGCGACAAGAGAAGTGCAGAAGAGCATCTCGACGATGGAGGTGGCACCATCGTTCCTCGCGTACACCTTGCCAAAGGGATCGCAGTTTGTTATCGTGTACCCTTTGCGGTGTCCAGTTGAGATACATCTTTACCGCGCAACCACACTTCATCAGCCCAAGACTACCCATAACAGTACATAAAAGGGAATGGAAGCAAGTAAGGGGTGGATGTGGGAAACATACGTATTGTCTTGGTTGAAATTGGAGAAGAGCAGGTCTGGATGGGACGTGCGCGGCCCACCGACGGCGTTGAGGGGGGACAGAAAGCGGGATGTCATCGTTGCTTCTTGTCACAGGAGTCGCTGCAGGAAAATCGAGGAAACGTAAGAAGTGGTCGTCGTGGGAGGTGGCTGACTAGCCGGTAGTCGAGTTTCGGATCGAGACTACGTGTCAGGTGACTTGGAAATCGTATGGAAGCCATTCATCATCCAGCTGATTCCCCCAGCTTCACAGAATAAGGTACTACGTTGTGATGCTGTATTGACTGCCTTATATTTGACAGAATGCATTTGTGGTCCAGTCAATGACACTAGCATGAGGCGGGAAGTAAGAAATAAGGTAGGATTATGAGGTGACTTGCGTGAAGTATTCTACAATATGCAACAGCTCCGAGTCTTGGTCCATGACAAACTGAGCACACAAACCAACCAAATTGTCCACCACACACCAAACAATACTGTACAGTAGTCTAAAGCAAACACTGATCTATGTTGAGCTCTTACTATAAGCAAGAGATAATGTGCTATCAAAGCATTGACACTCGCGCTTCTTCGCCAACCAATCACTCTCCGGACAGCTCTCTACCATCCTGGGGTCCTCGCACTCGAACATTGTTGGCCATGACCTTTCCACAGAATGTCCGAAAAAAGGGTTTTCTGGTCCTGTAACACAGTTAATTATTTTTGGAAGTTAAAGGGGGAACCACGAACCATTATTCCACCACCCCTCTTTATAGATGTCGCTTCCTTCCGGCGCTTCCAACATATCGTCCAGCTCCTGGTATGTTGAGAGCAGGTTTCTCTCAATTCGTTCTCTTGAAACCACAAATTGGCCCGAATACGTAGCCTTGAGGGAAATCAGCAGCTCAGGCTTCTCAAAACAAGAGAAAAGCGCACCACTTGGTGTGTCCCATCGATACACTCCTTCCCCTTGAACATCCGATAAATATCCTTCATTCGCTCATACTCCCCATTTCCAACTCCATGAAACAGATCCTTTCCGCAATTCGAAGGGAACACCACCGTGGTGGTAAGGAATCCGGTCGAGTCCGTGATCAGTTCGATCTTAGGAGTTGATAGTTGAGCCCAAGCCAGATGCGGCTGCATGAACAAGGTGAGAGGAGCGAGGGCCGTGGTGCACTCTGCTCTCATTGTCAATATGATAACTTTTGGAGTTTCTGGCGACGCACCAGAAAATTGATTAATCGTGCCCATAATGCAGGTCGAATTGCCTTCCCCTTCGCGATCCAGACCATAATTTCTCAGAATATGTCTCAAATATGTCCCTCCCTCTCTGCCAGTGTTGGGAAGCCCATGAACCACAATATCCACCTGCTCAACCAACCAGTCTGGTACCACATTTCCTTTCGGGTAGACGATAACCCTGGGTTGGCGGTCCGAGATGGGACGCACGGAAAAGAGGGTAGAAAGAGACGTTCGCAGGACGTCCGGAGTCTCTTCAAAATACGAGATAACGATGTCAATCTCTTTCGGCTTCTTGGGAAAGACTGGGGAGGTAAGGAGGAGCAAGCCGAGGGGCAAGAGAGCGATAAGCGTCCGCGACAGGCGTGGGTGGATGGGACTGCGAGTAACGAGCACATCTTCGTCTTCCTTCTCCTGCCCAGTAGAATAAAGCGGGACGAGGACTTCTGCCTTCTCCGACGACCGAAGCAAACGCGACCATCGCCTCTCCAGTGCCATCACTATCCCCAGGCAGAGCGCTCCACTTATTACCCATGCTGTCGCATCGTCAGCCTCGATCCCCTTCCCGCCACCTAGCCATCCTTTTTGATTCACGATCTGTTCCATTCCCAGGAGAAGAAGCATATTTCCTAGAGCAAAAGACGAGAAGAGGTCCACCTTCCTTGTTGCAATAAACGCCGTAAAGAGTAGATCACAGCTGAGGAGGACTGTGTGGAGGCTCGGTATATGAACTAGGTAGTAATTTTTAAATGTTGGCGGACGGAACAGATAAGTTGGCAAAGGTGTTCGGAAGGAGGTTGGTGTGGTGGAGAAGAGAAGCGGTGACAAATGCGGGAGGGAAATGAAGACGTATGAGATGAGAGCATACTAAAGTCCTTCGGTCACTGCTTATTTCTCGACCAGTGAGATAGTACTAACAGGAGATATATTCAGAAGGAAGTAGAACCACCCCACGCGTTCTTCTTGTTCTTGACCACCGTCCAGATACTCTCTCGCCAGAATGACGAATGCAAATGTCGGTAGACTTGTGAGCACAAAGTAGAGAAAGGTATCGGCTAAGGATTGGGAAGAGACGGGTGCCGAGAAATAGGAAAAGAGGAGGATTGGGACGGGAAGGAGGAATGACAGAACACAAGTGGTGGCTGGTAAAGGTGACGGGTAATTCGTCCGTGAAGGCAGATATTGCAGCAGAAGCGGTAAAATGACCACCTGTGAGGAATAGTTAGTTCTCTTCTCTGTTCTTCTCTATTCTTTCAGGATTGTAAAACGTTTCCGAAGAGGATACGATAAATGCTAACGTCAGATGTTGATTGCTACTAGATGCGAAAAACTACAAAAATCGATCGTTTAGTTTGGACTTACCTTCAGGCCTTCTCTCATCCCCAAGCTCACTGTCGCCTGTCCTGCTCTCCCTCCAATATTGTGCTCAGCCCACCACGCTATCGCGAGTGCTGCTCCTGCGGTCGCAAACAAACGTCTCCTGAACTTCTTGCGAGCTCCATCGCTCCCCCTGCTTCGACACATGAGGAAAAGACTGTA
>MU271510.1:0-51569 GCA_021432655.1 Atractiella rhizophila
AAAATCTGAAAGAGTGTCTCGAAGAGGATGGAAGATGTCAACTGCCACAACAGAATAGGTTGAGCTCTACAGCCTGTAGAACGGGCTCATAAAACCAGGAAGGTTGAATATTGAAGCTGCAGCGTTGTACAGAGTATTATCAGCCGTTTATGTGGCTAGTAGAGACACCGAGGTCTTTACTTTAAGGTGACTCTGCACGTGAGAATCCCCAAAACAAGCTCGCGAACTTCCTGTCTTTCCAAGTTCTGGCAGCCACGGCGTGATTCATGAGTGTTCGGATCCTTTGTGAAGGGTTGCGCTGTCGGTGAACAAGCTAGAGCACAGTATATGCCGAGACAGATTGGGAAAGTATGATATATTCCGCGAGACGAGGGACAACCTGCTCTGTATCATACAGACTCCTGCAATGCAAGACGGCCAAATGCAGTAGAGGGGACAATGATGAATCAACATTAACGTATGTGTGTCTACGAGCTCTTTCTCCTTGCCTTCCTCTCCTTCTTCCTCTCCTCCTTCTCCAACGCTTCCTCAACCCTCTTATTAAACTCTTTCAATTCGCTCTTCCTCTCCTCGACAACAGCTTCAAACTTTGGTTGAAGCTTTTCAATCTTCTCCTGTAGGGACGATAGCTGATCTCGACGTAGCGTCATTGCGCGATAAGTTAGTGAGTGGATGTAAGAGCCGTATATGGATGCGAGGGTGTTGGGTGTTGTGGAATGTCCTTGTGCGGAGAGAAGAAGGAGAAGACGTTGGGAAAGTGTGTGAATCGCCGGTATTCTGATATTACGACGTCAATAGCAACTCTTGCTCGCAAAACAGAACAAACTCACTCTTGCATCTTCCACATCAACTCTAAACTCGGTAACCCCTCTCTGATTGCCATGTAACTATCAATACGCGGGATCGTCTGAGCAGAGGGTAGAGAAACGCACCTAATATCTACAGAATAAGCACCTAAAACCTCCTCTCTCAATTTCTGGGCCACATCCCAAACCTCCGGCGCATTGTTCTCAAAGCCCCTCAACCAAGTCCAATATTCTACTCAGAGCGACGCATCATAACCCTCAATTACAACCCATTCCAGTAAAGAAGAAAGCAAAGGAGAACGCACCTGTCTCCGGCCGTCCTTTCGAGACAAGCATGGCCTTCCTCTTCGCCAACATCTTTTGCAACTGTGCTCTCTGACGATGTGTCATTCTTGGGGGAGTGACGGCAGAAGTCGCATTGCTATCTCCCTCCGCTGTAAGGGGAGCAGTTGACGTCGCCATTGGAGCTGGGATGATGGGTCCATCGATTGATGTGGCGAGACGAGGGACGGAAGTGTGCAAACGACGAGTTGCGAGTCGGAGCATGCTGGAATGGAGTGCAATAGAGACAGCGGGAAGAAGTTTCGTCTAGATGTAAATTGGGTGTAGATGGGAGTAGAGAGTGCCTGGTTCGTTTAGAGGGCGTGACGCAAATTACAGAAAGAATGTCGCAAGGGCCGAACTGTGACCCCTTTCCTCTTTTGGATGGAGTAAACAAGCTCTACTGCGGGTGGACAAGCAAAAGAAACTTTATAATCTCAGCTCCTTGTCAGTAATTTTTATGATACTAAACAATCTCTCTCACGACACCTGACTTACAACACATTGGTGCGTTTGGCTCGTCGGAATACTCAAGGTTGCAAGAGAGGAAGCTGTGCATAACATTACACGACCTAAATTTCAAGCACAATACTGCCAACAGGAACAAGACCAGACGAAAGCGAATGCAGTTACAGACTACGACACCAAAGCACAATCATAGACAACGAAATCTGGTATAAGCATTGAAAGGGAGATTAACTTGCGTCGCCAGTTGAAGTTGTTGTGGAGGACGAAGATGCAGTGGAGATGGCAGAAGAGGTTGAGGTTGTTGCGGTCATGATGTTTGTAATGGATCGAGGGGAGAAAGACCATATCCTAATTTTTTGGTCGTCAGACCCTGTTCCAACCTTCATCAGCGCTTGCGTCCTGCTAACAGAAGGGAATGCATACCAGTGACGATTTTATCGTCCGCCAGGTGGGAACATGTAACTGCAGCGGTGTGCCCGACCAGAGTGTGCACTGGCTTCCGCATATCCATATCCCAAATCTTCACAGTCCTGTCCTGACTACCGCTCACCAATCTGAGTCGATCGACATCGACGCTCCACACTCCTTCAATGTGTCCAAAGAGCGTCTTTTCGCATCGACCTTCTTCCACGTTCCATATCTTGATGGTATTATCGAGACCTGCAGAAACTACTTTTGGTTTGGGACCGAAAGGGGAAATAGGCAGGGGAGAATGGCGCCGCGGTGACGGCGTTCGACGAGGACGAGCAGAAGAAGGGTTGTTGTTGGCCGTACAGCGGGAAGCAGGTGTCGTTGCCGGTTGAGATGGTGGGAGGAAAATGAGCGGTCTGGAGCAGGCACTGCCATCAGGAACATTGAAAAGGTCGTCCTCCCCTTCATCCTCGCCTTCAGTCTCCATCTCGTCCTTCTTTCGCTCAGGGATAACTTTCGTTCTTTCTTCTTCCTCATCCGGGTTATAACTGAACACCTTGATATCCTGAACCTGCGCAACATGGCCCTCCAGTTTCCTAATGCACTCCTTCGTCTTCAAGTCCCACACACGAATCGTCCCATCATCACTAGCCGAGAAGAGCAACTTTCCCGCGAGAGCATCATCCGCCTTCTCCTTCTCCGCTCCAGCCCCATTCGCACCTACACCACCACACCCCTTCGCATTCGAATTGCTGTTCCAAATCCTCACCGAGTTTACCCATTCAGTGTGACCTCTCAAAACGAAGCAGTCGCCAGTAGCGAAATTCCAAATTCTGATCGTACTATCGGCGCTACCAGAAGCGAGGATCTCATCATCGAAACAACAACTGATCACACCCTCTCTATGACCCTCGAGCGTGCGAATACACTCTCCCGTCCTCCAATTCCAGATCTTGAGAGTCGAATCCATGCTCGCAGTGATGAGCTTGACGCCATCAAACTGCAACGCACGAATTCCCCTCGTATGTCCTTTGAGGACCTTCAGACATTCTCCCGTCTCAAGATTCCAAATCCGCACAGTTCGATCCCAGCCACCTGACATGAGGATGGGAAAGTTTGGATGGGTGAGACCTTCTTCGACTTGAAGACAGGTGATCGCATTAGTGTGCCCGTTCAGGACCTGAACGCTACAATGTCCGCTTCGCCAATTCCGCTCTATCCCCAATCGCTCGCTGTAGACCGACTTCCAAGGTCGCGTTAGAGAGTCGGAAGACGAAAGAGAAGAGGTTGGAACTGGATGTGGACGGGAGAAGGAGGAGACAGGGGAAGAGGGACGCGAGGAATTTGGGGTGACGTTCGAAGGGGAGGAAAGGTCGGAATAACCGTCGTCAATGCGTGGACGTTTCAGTGGGCGTGCTACGTCGATTGCTGATGCAGCTATCGGCGGAGAGATGGAGAGGTTCGCTAAATTGGAACCCACGATTCCGGCGTGAAGAGGAGGGAGGAGGCTGGATCGAACTTTCTCAGTGAGGGTTTTTCGCATCCTCTCCCTCTCCCTCCTCCGTTTCTCCAGCAGCGGAAGTCCCCATCCACATTTGACGCATCGCTTCTCGATGTGTTGTTCGCAAATAAAACGCCAGAGCACATCGTCGTCCGCCAGCGCTCTCCACATCCGATTCACCTGCGCTGCCCGACATAAGCTCAGATGATCGAGGTACCCGAGGACCTTGAGGGACAACTCTCGAGGAAGGAGATCGAACGGATCTCCGATGCGTGTTTCGAGTGGAAGTTGGGTAGAGAGGAAGGAGAGTTGGGAGGGACAACAGATGGTGAGGATGCCGGAAAGGATGATGGTGCGATGATGACGGGGAGATGACGAGAAGAGGGACCAGATGTTCGTTATCCGTTGTTGGGCTTCGGAAGGAAGGTTGTCAATCGACTGGAGAAGGTGAAACGATGACAGTCAGTAACGTTCTAATGGCGACTGATGGTGTTATTTGCTCTGGGCAATCACCGATATGTAACGGTGTAAGTTCGCACAAAAAGCGGAGTCTCGTTTGTCCGGGGTAATATTGCGCAATGCCCCAGAATCAAGGCGCCTTTCGCTCATTGATTACGATTTCAGACTCGGCTAAGGAGTTGCCCAACTGGCAACGAGAAGACAGGAGCAGAACCATAGAGGAACGCGACAACGAGGGGTTGCTCTAGTTCCTGATTGCGTCATTGAGCAATGGCCATTGGCCAACCGAGTCAGACTCCCTCGATTTGAACCATGGCGGGCAACTGCTGTGGCAGTTACCAGTAAACGGCAAGATAATGGGCAGAAGGAAGGATGCAGACGACCTGCTTTCGTCCCAAGCTTCACACCAATATCAACCTCGCAGATGAACCTAACCTTATCTCTTTGAACAATCGGAGGAGCAAAGGGGAACGCCACTCTGGGACGTCAACACAGTTGAGAATCCAGAATGATCGAAAAAGAAGGACCCCCGTTTCATCAAAGACTGATGGCTATGGCTTTGGGAATGGTGCGGTATGGTGCAATGTGCAATTCGCCTTAGCAAGTCGACTTCTGGGCGGCGCAGTAGCAGTTGATTGCCCAGACGACTGACTGCGTTATCAGAATATGCCCAGTCATCCCGATCTTCCGGCCACGAAGTAGCAGGAAGAGACTGCACCAACAAATGATCTCAGGCGAAGATGCAAAGTAGAAACACGAAAGCGAGGAGATAGTTCCCCGCACCCCAAGCTGTTTGTTACACACAACCAGAAATGCATTCAAGCTCACCTTTTGCAATTGACCCCTGAGACCCTTATCCGCCATCCGTTGATGTCTGCCACATAGCCTCCTACAGTCTCCACCGGGGGTTCCCTCTGGCACTTGTCCATCCTTGTTGACTGGCACCTTGCTCTCCTCGACCTCCATGATCATGTCCACATCTCCGTTCAGATTAGGGCTTGTTGGACTCGGCAGGGGCGGACTCGAGACCTTTGGGGTTTCAGGATAGAAGGGGAGGAAAGAGGTGCTTGGGAAGTCGAGGGGCGAGAAGAGGGCAGGCGACAGCGCTGGTACGCCCGCCAATGAGGAAGTTTTGAGCATGTCGAGTGAGTATGGGTGTGGGAATCCAGTGCTGATGGTTGGCTATGAAGACGGGTGGCGGGAGAGGGCGGGCGAAGGGCGAAGGCTTTATAGGCGCTGAGAAGGTAAGCTGATGGTAAACCTCGAGCACAGATGGCGAAATCAAGGCGAAATACCTCTGACGGAATGCCGCGGAGCCGGCGGTCGGATTATGGGGAAAGACACAAAATTGAAAAGCTTGCTAGTAGATAAAGAATACGTATCCTATCTGGTGAGCCTTCCCAACCGTTTTGCAGCTTCGATACCCTTTATATATTCGTCCAAAAAGCTTCTGAGGACAATGGTCTCCATGACCAGACCGTGTTGCAGCCTGTCCAGTTTGGAGTTATCCCTCCAGACTCCTCCCCTTCTGGGCTGTTAGTAAAACTAGTGGATGCGTGGATGCAGGAGGAGTAGGAGAGTGCTTCAAACAGTTTTCAAAGTCTGAACAGTTCAGTATGTTGCTCATCTAGTGGATATATTCTCATTCAGCATCTTATGATTTGTCTAACTACACTGCATCTCGTTTCAACAAATGTGCAACCATTTCAGAATTTCAGAAAGATATCAAAGCAAACCATTCTCGGACGTCATTCCAAAGATACTTTGAAATATCGCCCATTCCTGTTTCTGCGATTCTTTGAGTTGCCCTCCATATGCTTGCTTGAATGTTCTGGCAAAATCATCGAAGACTTTCTGCCAGTCAACCTGGCCAGAATAATCGTCGATGCAGCGTCGCAACTCCAGCAAATTCTCTCCAAGACTGGACATCCTTTCAGCTAACCTGATGACATCTTCGATGTCCTTCATTTCTTTCGCTGCTCTGCGAACAACAACGAGGTGTGGGGATGTCTCGGTGTTCCGTGACCTTCGCTTGGGGGCACTGACCACCTTTTGAAGGAGCAAAAGCGGTGGCTTTGCAAAGAACACCGGGACCTCGGCCAACTCAACGCGGCCAACGAAGTTGGCAAAAAGAGCGGCTTGGAGACGAAGATCAAAAGTGAGAGGCTCGTGTGGCAGGAAATTTGGCAGTTGTTGCAGATTGTTCGAGAACTCCTGGGCGTCGAGACGTAACTGTTGCACAACACTAGTATCTATGAGTAGGGTGTCCTTACGCTTCGGCAAGGTTTGGATGAACTTGGTGATTCCAAGGCGTTCCTTGACCGGCCCCTTCTTCCCCAATTTTTTGTACGCGTGAAACTTCGTTTCTATCTCGCTGACTTGGGGAGGGAGAGTCTTGAAATCCAGTGCTTGGAAGTGCGTTGCCAGCTCTGCAGCTGCCTGAAGCTCAAGCTGTGCATCAGCATCCTATGAAGGTCACAGTGTCAATTCTCCTTCTGCAATTGGGAAGCATGCCTACATTCGTTTTTCGCGTCAGACCGTTCAGAACCATTGCCGTGCCGCCTGTGATAAAGTAGCGAATTTTGTTCTGATGGCATATGAGAGCAACAAGGTAGGATATGTACTGTGACTCCGCGTTAATGATGGAGTTTAGTTGGACTGTGAGGGAAGACATCCTGATTTACAGCTGTCGAGTTCTTAGGATATATAGGGCTTGACGGAATATTCAGAGAGCTCAAAATGTGTTTATAAGACACTCTGGCACAAAGGAACTGAATCATACTTTGACTGAAGCCTCTGGTCAGGACTCTGACAAGGACGCCTTGTTTTCTGTGATGCCATAAGGATTTCCTTTCTGAACATAGGTATTGGGTGGCAAAGGAGGAGGAGAGGAGTTTAACAACAGAGTTGCTCCCTTTGTGAAATATAGGGATACCTTTGTTGTCCTTCAGCTCAGTTAGACGCCCTTATTATCAGATCCTTCTCTCCTTTCTCTACCTAAACACTACTAAAGCACCATTCTTGCGTTGCAGCTAGTTCCCAATTGTCGACCGTTACCAATCAGCACGATTGTTCCTAGACTCATGTGCGTCCCTTTCCCGCTAACACTGATGACGTTCAGCTGACGATGAGGCACAGCTTTCTCATTGTCCTGCACCGCTATTCCTACTGCTGCCCTTCTACGCTATGGACCCACAGTGGAACAGGCTTCTACCTGAAGCCCTTGAAGAAGAGGAGGCGAGTGAGCCTAATGAAGAGGAAGACATGACCCCAAAAATGGACTACTATTCTCAACGAGAACAAAGACAGTCTCTCGAACCCGCTCGAGTGATAGCTGCTTCCGGTATTAAACCTGTTCTGGTGTTCATGGAGCATGCTTTGGCATATGCGCACTTCGTTCCAACGGCGACCTTCGATCTTTATTTGCTGATACCGGATCAAATGTTGTCTGATGCTGCTGACGCATTGAGAGCTTCGAATTTACCTCTCATCGAAGTTGGTTGCGAGGATCGCACGATTATTCGGAAAGATTTGATTATCGTAGACGATGGTGTGCCACGACCTATTCGTTTCCAGCGTACGGATGGAAAACTTCCGCCTTGGATCTGCTTGATACCATCCTCTGCCTTCAAGTTTGAGTTGTCCTCAGAGACCATGATGAAGATCGCCTGTTGCGAAAAGGATGACGGGGTCTACTTTCCAACGTTTGCCGCATTCTTCGATTCGATGATTTCTAGCCAATATCTTGAAGACACCAACTATTACGCAGTACAACATAAACATCAGATCAGGGACATGATTAACTACTTCTTGCTTTACTATGCGCGCGAGCTATGTGAAGATACGGACAACTTCAGGGCTGCCGTGAAACCAGAAAGCGCCCAGTTCATGTGTGATCTATTGCAGAGGGAAATGAGAAGAATTGAAGCAAGTTCATCACAAGCAGACAACCTATCAGGACCTCATCTTCAAAAGTCGATACGACACTATCACAGTGAGAACCAGTAGTATGCAACAAGACGGATGATTTTACTAAGCCCTTGAATTAGCTTTTCCTCCTTTTCCTGGCACTGAGTGGAAAGGGCAAATACCGAGTGCGATCGCTCACTTGTGTTTTCCTTTTACTCACTTCTCTTAGGGTCGCTGTGCTCTCTTCATCTATGTCACAATAGACCTGGAACAATGCCAGTACCTGTACGAAGGGTTCAAACCAGATGCAGTCGCGTATCCTTCATGCAACAGTCTAGATTATTTCCTTTATTTGTTCGAAATGCCACCATATTCGTGAAATAGTATTATTCTCTCTTCTCTTTACTAGTAGGTGAACACTGCTCCGCTCAAGTTCTGTTCGATCCACCCAACCGCACTCCGAACAATGCAGCCATATCAGCAACTCTGTTGCGGTCGCGATTGCCTGATGCTCCTCTTTTGCCATCAAATGCCTGCCTAGTCTTCAGATACCGGTTCCAAAAATAATGGAGGTACCCACTTGAGATACAAGCTCTTCTTTCTGCTTCTGGATGTCGAGGACCTATTAAGAGTTTCAGAGACGAGAAATATTGCTGCTGGAAATGGTTTTAACTTGCCTTGTCCTCCACGGTGTTCTCGGCTACCATCTGAATGACGCGAACGGGCTTTGTTTGGCCAATTCGATAAACACGATCTGTAATCATAATGAGATCAAATCGACGGAATTCTAGACCATACCGATAGCCTGCTGCTCGATGGCGGACTGCCACCACGGATCGAGAAGCACCACTTGACTGGCAGCTGTGAGATTAAGACCTTTATCGAGCATCAAAAATAGGGAGTCCTCTTAACCGAAATTCTCACCGACTGCCCCTGCCTTTAAGGAGATGAGCATGACAGTCGGCGGCCCATTATCAATGGCACGATGCTTTCCACTTCTCGTTGCGAAGCCGAGACTATCAATCAAGTCCTCTGCTTTGGCTGAAAATTCGGCAATGACCTTTTCCCTTTTCTTTTGCGACATCGCACCGTCGAGCCTACATGTGGAGATGCCAGACTCCTCGAGAGCCATTTCAACCTACAGAAGCGTGAGAAAGAACGTCTACACTGAGGGGGTTGGGATTACGAACACGATTCAAATGGCTCGTCCATTGAGAAAACACCTTGTAAAGAAAGTCAGCCTGCTCAGGACACACCAAATTCTACTCACGAGTGTCTTGACTCCTTCTTCTGTATTTCGAAGGAACTCGATAAGCTTCTTCGTCTTTGCAGAATACACACCGCCTCCAGCATCTTTCTCTTTCTGCAATTCATTGAAATCGCCTTCGTCATCCTCCTTGATGTTAGGAGGTGGTAAATCGATAAGCTGACGAGCAGAAAGGTTCCCACGATCCATTGGACACTCCGGCTTGATTGATAGCGCTTCGAGGATGCAGGTTTTACAATAGACCTGTGTCTATGTGTTAGCAAGGGATAATCAGAGCAACTGACAACCGACATGTTTACATGGCTATGCATGCTCATATTAGTAAGATTAATGGCAAAATATGGCCAAAACCTTACTGTGATGACCGGATTAGTACAGCTATCGTAGCAAACCGCGCACTCGTCTTGATCCTCTACGAACCTCTCCAACACCGCCTGCAGCTCTTTAATCTTGTCCGGGTCGAGATTGACCATCACTCCTTCCTCTCCACCAACACCACGAGCATTCAATCCAATACGATTCTGCCTCACATCTTCTATGAAACTTTGGGGACATAGTACAGGATCGCAGGCAATCTGGCGCAGACGAAGGAGAAAGGTGAGCACGGAAGTGTAGTGTCGATTAGCTTCTCCGCGTGCCACCAACTCTCGGAACGCCTCCGAGACAGCAAAGTCGACTTCATCATATAGAGCTCGAGTCATCGCATCCAATTTGACGCGGTCGGTGAGGAAAGTGAGCTCGGGTAGAGGGACGAGGGTCTTCCCATGTTTGTCTTTCATGTCTTTCGTGCTAGTAACATTCCCCATCACAACCAAGATAAAATGACGGAAGCTTGAATACGCACCGTCGCAGGGTTGTCGAGCGCACAATAGCCTCCAATGAATTTCAGTATAAATAAGAGCCTAGGCGAGCAACCGACCTTCAACATCTTGCCGCCTTCCTCTGGAGACCTCTTGACTACTTTATCGACAAGCGTAGACCTGCACGACTTCAGGCAAGCCAATGAGGAATCGAGGTCAATAACGAACCAGTCTTCTTTCTTATCCAATGGCTTGCACATCTTCAAGAACTGCATCATGCTCCCCAAGTCCCCAGCATTGTTCACGATTGGAGTGCCAGTTAAAATCCATCTTCGTCTACAAACCACCTTGCACGTCAATAAGGGTTAGAGGGAGTAATGAGGAGTACGTACTCGGCGGTGAGTCCAGCACAAGCTTTGCTCATTTTTGCTTTACGATTCTTGATCGTATGCGCCCATTCGTATCATGAGCATAATAAACGAGGAGGAAGACAGAGAATTCACTTGAGCTGGTCAGTCCAGTTCGAAAGCACGGACAGAGGACAGCAAATTAGCGTCTATAGAGATATCATCAGAGATTGGAGAAACAGGCAACAAAATGGATGATAGAGCGCACCATGTCATCGAACTTCGCGTCTGGGTCTTCCGGTTTGTCGATCACCCCATCTCCGGTGTCATCAGTAGTGATAAGCGCAATGGTGGTGAGTGTTTTGCTATTATCATTCCATCACTCCCGACTCGCCTATAAAGAACGTGAAACACACCCGAGTCCCATTTCTGTTGAAAAGTCCCAGTTCAATTTCAGCCATACTTTCACGTAAGCAAACTCACCATCAGCAAGAATGCCGCCCCTGCCCAAATACGGCGCATGTCTAGTCATCTCTCGACTTGCAAGGTTGTACCAATATTGCTTTTTTGTTCCATCTTCCCTCGATACCCACAATTGCACCGGTTTGTCCGCTTCCTTCATTGGAGGTTCCTGAATTTCATCAAACATTGCATTAGCGTCAGCCTTTCGTCTGTTTTCGTAATAAACAACAATTGTACGAACGGGATGTTCCATCTTGATCATCCAGTACAAACCCTGTTTCTGATACCCCAGCAATGGCGTTTTGACAATCAGCTCGCCTTCATACTCCTTCATGGTGCTCAGGTCCTCTTCACCAGCAAAGCTAGCAAATAAATCAGTTCCACCTCTCACACCAGTCTGCATGCTAGCCAATATATTATTGAGCTGCTGTCTCCTCAACTCTTCTTGACTTGGCCCAGGAGGAGCCTGACGTTGCTGTGACGATGAGGGACCTTGAGAGGAGGAGGGCATGACTTGGGAGGCGGGACGGAAGCGGCTGTTGCTAGGTGAAGGATACGAGGGTGTGGTTGGTGGACGGATTGACTTGGGAAGAGCAAAGGCGAAACGTGGATCGAGGAGGAGGGAGCGTTTCCCGTAAATGTGCAGCTGAACGCCGGTAGTGAAATAGTTGCGCTGGGAAACTATACCTGTATTTAATTTCAGGGAGATGCAGGGAAGGGAAACCAACAATCTGCTTGTCCCTCCAGCTTTATAGACATAGTGTCTATAAGAGGTGCGAGATTTTTTGCGAGAACGGCAGGTACGTGCCCTGTACAATAGAAGTAACTTGGAGTGAATATGAGCAGTTGCACAGAAAGGGAGCGTACCAATTTTCAGCGTGTACCCAGGATGGAGGATTTCGATTGCGTTACGATCATATCGATTATGCGGCTCACGTCTAAATGCAAGATGTTGCCCCGCGCGCACTTCCCATATGGTCAGCACCAATCTTCATCTTTCCCTTCTCTTTGACGCAAAAGGAAAACGCACTTGATGAAGCACCGCTGTAGTGTTGCTGCCCAGCGACCTTTGAGTTCAACACCGCCAACAGCTCCTCTCCCTCTTCATCATCTCCCGTCCCATCCTGATCCTCCTCGTCCTCCTCATCTTCCAGGCCAAGCACCTCTCTCCTAGGCTCAGAATCGTCATCCAGAAGAATGACTCCGTCGACCTCCCTCGTTCGCTTCTTTAGACCACTGCTTTGTGAGAGGTTCTTTAGTGCATTTGGAGCCTCTAAATCAATAATCTCAGGCGCGGGGTCACGAGACACGCTTCCTGCAGGCGCATAACGCGGTGGAGAGGGAGCTAGAGGAATGGTGCGTTTGGCAGTGGATTTGGGGACTGCAGACATAAGTTAAGACAGAAAACACGAACATTTAGAAGACAAACTAATGTAATTCCGCTTGGGTGGCATTTCTGCTGGTAATCCAGTTGTTGAGGAACGAAACCGTCGCGTCCAAAATATTGCCACAACGTGATCAGCCGTTCGGATGTTTGCTTCTGTCCGAAAGGCAGAAACGAGCCAACGCTGACCACTTTTCGTGACCTGCCTTTGTGATCTTGACTGGGTAAGAAGCAAGCGGAAGAGATGGACAGCAAGTTGTTTACGCGCGAAAAGCCTGCAGAGTGCGTACTTTCCCTTCACTGCTAATTCGGGCATGGGGCTGAGGATTGGGATTGGCTGCCTTGCTCCTGCATCACTGCTCTTAGGTTGAAGGCAGAGCTGCAGTCGGATAAAAAGGATAAGGGCTTTGCGAAGAAGAAGAATGCTTTGAAAAAGGTCGTGGCCAACATGACAATGGTTTGTGTCGACTCTCCTGCTTCTTCCACAGCCCGGCACTGAGCAGGTTATCATGATGTAGGGGTCCGACATGTCCTCTCTCTTCCCCGACGTCCTACAGTGCATCACGATACAGATACTGGAGATTAAGAAAATGGTATATCTGTACCTCATCAACTATGCACGGTCGAAACCAGAAATGGTCAAGTATGCAATGGACGGGCTCATCTCCGTACGCTCCTTTCTCTCTTACCGCGTAGCCACTGAAATCTCATGGGTACAGGATTGTAACGATCGCAATCCACTAATCCGTGCTCTCGCCATCCGCACAATGGCATACATTGCTGGCATCCCCCAAGTTGCTCAATCGCTACTTGACCCTCTCCGTCACGCACTCAAAGACTCGGACCCCTACGTCCGCAAGACAGCAGCCATCTGCGTCGCAAAGCTATTCAGTCATGACCGACGGCTGGTAGAGAAGAACGGATTCGTAAATTCGCTCAGAGACCTGTTAGCTGATGGCAACTCGACCGTCGTCGCAAATGCAGTGGCTAGTTTGATGGAGATTAGTGAGAGGAGTGATAATATTCATCTCCGTCTCAACGCCGGCATTGCGAACAGACTGGTGACGGCGATGGGCGAGAGTTCTGAGTGCGTTTATCTCAACTTATTCCATTCCCAACCCTATGCCGCTGCGTGAGCGCGAAGCTAACAATGTGTTGGTGTAGATGGGGTCAGACATACATTCTGGAAAGCCTCATGTTCTTCGTTCCAGAAGAATCGACGGATGCTGAGATTCTCGCTGAACGAATATCCATACGACTTCAACACGCCAATTCAGCCGTCGTGCTTACAACGATAAAAGTAATTTTATACCTTATGAACTACATGAGTAACCAAGAAATGATCGAATCACTATGTAAAAAACTTTCTCCCCCTCTCGGTGCGTTGTCCATGTTCTTTAATTACTCCACCTTGTTTTCCAGGTATTGGCTGAGGACCGTAGCGCTGATCCATACCTCGATGGATAGTCACCCTCCTCTCTTCAGGATACGAAGTCCAATACGTCGCGCTACGGAATATCCTCCTCATAATACAGCGACGGCCATTGGTTCTCCGAAACGAAGTCAAAGTGTTCTTTTGCAAGTACAACGACCCGATATACGTCAAACTGGCCAAGCTTGAGATCATCTACCGATTAGTGAACGAAAAGAATGTCGAGCAAGTCTTAGCCGAACTTCGAGAGCAAGTCTTCCTCTCCACTCATAGGCAAAGAGTACCTCTCATTCTGCCACAGGTACGCCTCCGAGGTAGATGTCGACTTTGTACGAAAAGCAGTCAGCTGCATAGGGCGATGTGCCATAAAGATTCCCTCTGCGTCCGATAGATGTATCAAAGTTCTGCTCGACCTGGTAGGGACGAAGGTGTCGTATGTGGTACAAGAAGCTATCGTCGTGATTAAAGACATCTTCCGAAAATACCCCAATCAATACGAAGGCATCATCGGAACTCTCTGCGAGAACTTGGACGCCCTCGATACCCCCGATGCCAAGGCAGCGATGATTTGGATCATCGGACAATATGCTGATAGGATCGAAAATTCGGACGAGCTGCTGGAGGATTTCATTGATAACTTCCTCGAAGAGTCCCCCGAAGTTCAGCTGTCGATCCTGACTGCTACGGTGAAATTATTCATCAAGCGTCCCACCGTGGCTCAGGAAGTCGTACCCAAGGTTTTGAAGTGGGCAACAGAGGAGGTCGATAATCCCGATCTCAGGGATAGAGGCTACATCTACTGGCGCCTACTTTCCACCGATCCTGCCTCCGCAGAATCAATTATCCTCTCCCAGAAGCCATCCATCAACACCTCGACTGACGTGATGGACCGTGGATTCCTCGATCGTCTCCTCCTCCACACCGGAAGCTTATCGAGCGTTTTCCACAAAGAACCTCAGCTCTTTATCCGCGGTGCAAAACCTAAGTACCTCGCTTCGTCCCCAGCCCTCGATCCAGAAGCAAAGAAGAGTTTTTATGAATCTCTCAACCTTCCGGTACATGAACAATCGCTTATGGGCCTTGAAGACATCGCTCAGGGAAGCTCCATGCTCCCTCCACCCATAGTGCCTCCTAAAAGAATGGCTACCGTGGAAATCAACACACCTCGTTCACCTGGAGCGAAGAACGGATATGATAGTGACGAGGAGGTGGAGCGTGGTGACGATGAGGAGGAAGATGAGGACAGAGGGAAGGATTTTTTCGGAGGTTCTCCTGATGGTGGCGAGGAGAAATATGATACCAGCAAGATGAAGAAGAAGGTTGATAAGATTGAGAAGGACAATCCGTTGGCAAATACGAAGATGGCCGGTGATGAACCAATATCCTTTAACGGAATCTAGTCCTCCCTGTCTTTTTGTTTTCATTTGCTGGTCGAGTTGGTTGGAGGTGGAGAGGAATGTCGGATTCGCATTTTGTTCAGTGTTTTGGATTTAGTTGGCTTATCGGTTGGAGTTTTGAGGTGTTAGGAAAGCCAATGTTTATCGGCAATCAAACGAGCTATGGATCATGCTTTATTATTTGCATCTGCTCCTCCTTCTAGAAGCAGCCTCAAGAACTCTTCCGCTTTTAACACCCTCAGCTCGATGTCCTTCTCTCCCAATGTTAACCCACCTTGTCTCTCATCATCCTTCAAGCAAACCGTCAAAAAGTGATCATCCACCTTCCAACTCCTAAACCTGAACAGTTCGCTCTCACTTGCGTCTGGTACCACGTCCAGGTCCGTCACGCACAGACGCGTCAAATCGATATCGAATGAGAGGCGGGAAAAGTCGAATCCCAAACCCAGTCCGAGGGACTTCGTGAGTGCTTCCTTATGTGTCCAGAGAGCCATGAGATATGCTAGCTTGTCCTCTTCTGGCAACCCTTGCATTTTACGCTGCTCCTCAGCTGAAAGCTAAACCAAAAAGTTATAAGATTGCCCTGTTGTGTAGGTGGAAGATGATGCGAAATGACACACCTGGTCCCACATCGCTTCCAGGAAGGACGATAAATCTTCGTTGGAGGGCAAGGAAACTCGCATCACGTCCACTCCTACTGTGGAGCAAGGGAGAGAAGTGTAGGCCATAACCACGAAGTTAGAATCGTGGCTGATGTTGTAATCGAAGTCGAGCTTAGGACTCGCCTTCTAGCCATGTAAACATTCTAATCTTTTGATCAAGATGTTTAGAAGACATACGAGGTACGGTCTCCCATGCTCGGAGGATGAAAACTGCTGCGAAGTGACTGGTATTCCAAACTGAGGAGAAGAGAGTATGAAGCGAGGGAGGAGACGGCCAATTAGACATCCTGCTTCCGCCCTTCAGAAGGTACACTGGCATTAACTTTGTTGAATTCTAACGTATTGCGTCGTCCTTCTTGTAAAAGCGTTTGATCTTATCGACGGAAATAACGTCCAGCAAAGAGAGCAGCCTCGAGTCCTCCTGGAGGTTCGAGTATCATCATCATGGGCGACGGCAAGGAAAGGAGAGACGCACATGGATGTTATCGCCAAGCAAAGAAAGCCTAACCGCAACTACTCGCACTACTGCATTGTTCATCTCAAGACCATTAGCAGCTTCTTGTCTGATCATGTGACCCGCGAATTCTACTGTGGTTTGCTTGCTTATCTTGCCCGCTCTACGACCACTACCTTCACGCGAAAGAATTAGGGATAACAAAGATTCCTTGTAAGGGAGATCGGTTCTTTGCGCTATACCTCTCAGAAGTGCTCCAAGTCATATTTGCCTGTGAGTTGCAAGAGATGTGCTTTCGCCGTCCTCACCCGTTCCCACAGCTGCGAATTGCGATTCGATTTATCAGCATTCATTGATATTCATTTGTATTCATCCTTTATACAGCAGAAAGCTTTTCCAATAGAACTCATCAAGATGGCAGCAGCTACACTTGTCAGCATCCTGTGAGCTTTCCATAGTGTCAAGAAAAGATAGTTAAAACAGTTGAGCAGAGACACTGACTTGTATAAGCTGACGATGCAGCAAGCTGTCCTCCAACACTATCCGGAGGCTCTGGTCACTTATCAGTTTACGAATCGCGCACCTTTGATGAAGTTTTCCGTGAAAGCATTTCAGCAGATTCGGTACACGATCCTGGGTAAGTATTTTGTCTCCTGCCATTCGTTGTCCTTCCCGTGAATCAGACAAGATGACCGTTTGGGGTGGTGGTCAGAGCTTGGTCACCTCTCCCTCAAACCTGACGAACGTACCTTCCTTGAAGCAAAATGTCCCTATCTCACTCCAGAATATCTCGACTTTTTGACCTCCCTCCGTCTCACCCCGTCCACCCAAGTCATCCTCTCCCATTTGGACGTACAAGACGGCGTCGGAGACCTCTCAGTAGAGATCAAAGGGCTATGGTCCGAAGTGATCCTGTACGAGGTACCAGTGATGTCAATCATCTCTCAGGTCTATTTCCAGGTCATGGATACCGACTGGACAAGGGATGGGCAGCTACAGAGAGCGAAGGAGAAGGCTGTGGATTTGTTAAAAGCTGGTTGCGTGTTCTCAGAATTTGGAACGAGGCGCAGGAGGGATTATCACGCACAGGATGAGATCATGAAGGGCATTTTGGAAGGAGTGAAGGCCTTTGAAGAGAACGGCGGGAAAGGAGGAAGGTTTAACGGAACCTCGAATGTAAGACGGAGCAAACCTGTGTCTTTGTGCGTGATGTCGTGTTAATGACTTTTGGCGAGCAGGTCCATTTTGCACACAAATATGGCGTGAATCCAATAGGTACGATAGCACATGAATGGATGATGGGTATCGCAGCGAAAGAAGGATTGGAAGGCTGCAACGGGATCGCCATGACAAAATGGGAGGAGGTTCGTTTCTCAACCCGTTACTTTTTTGAAAATCGTTCACATTGGAACAGACCTACCCAAATGGACAACTCAGCATTGCACTGACTGATACGTTCTCATCAAAAATCTTTTTTGGAGATTTCATCCAGCACCCAGAGCGTGCGCGCCTGTGGGCGGGAGTGCGACAAGGTCAGTATAGCAGCCATTTGTGGGTTGCTTTGTCCACATATGAGAGATAGACTCGGGCGATCCCTTTGCCTACATACCCCTCGCCGTCTCCATATATAAATCCCTTTCCATCGATCCCAAGAGCAAGACTGTCGTCTTCTCTGACTCGCTCGATGTCGAAAGGGCGAAGGCATTGAAGAAGGCTTCCGATGAAGCTGGCATCAACTGTTCTTTTGGCATCGGGACGTTTTTTACGAACGATTTTTCGAAGGCTTCGAATGCAGAAGAGAAGAGCAAACCCTTGAACATTGTGATTAAGTTGGCCAAGATCGATGATCAGGACGCGGTGAAGATTAGTGATGAGGTCAACAAAGCAAGCTTTCTCCTCTCCTCACGACACATCATTTTTGACCCCGGGCAACAGAATACAGGAAATCGAGAAGCAGTACAAATGGTAAAAGAGAAACTAGGACTAGACAAATTCCCAGACACCATGAGCCGTCCAGACACTCCGGTCCTTTAAAGGTAGCCATATTTGAGTCTGCTTAAGAGCTTTAGACCTTACCTATGTCGTGATCTATTGTACTGGTGCCGCGTGTTTTTATAGACTGCAAAAGGAAAGAAATGTATCAGAGAACTTCATCCGCATTGAATCATTGACATCAATATGGATACTACTTCAAGAACATTTGGAGAGACAGGGGAGTGGGATAAGAGCTCGTGTACGTGAGTCGTATCAGGACATCGTAAAAACTCCATCAACGAAACAAACGTGAAGCTTTCACAACGGTTTGGTGTTGAAATGGGGAACAAATTTAGCATAATCATCTACTTTATTCGTCTCGTCAAAGGTGTTGGTGAGCAATAAAGGCGACCGTCAAAGGAAACAATCCTACCACCATACACTAGACGAAAGGTGAAGGCGACGAAAAGAGCAAACGATTCTTTGATTTGGGGAACAGGAACATTTGAGATGCCTCTTCTTCTCAAAAAGGAAAGCTAATGAACATCAACAAAGATCAGATGCCACGAGATTTCTGTTTGAAAGAGAAGGGGAGATCTCGATTAACAGTTTGGGGACTAGGAAGAGCTGGAGGCAAGAGAGGCAAAAATCTGCATGTTAACTGTTTTTGGTTGGTTTAGGGATAAAAAGGAAAAAGATGAGACCTGGATTCAGAGGGAATCCAACTTTTTTATTAACGGAATTAAACCTTTTTCAAAGTCGAGCGGATTGTGATTGAGTCCAAATCGCTCGACAATTCTTCTCCTGCCTTTTCAGGCTGTTTGAGAACCAATCAGCTTTTCTGATCGGTTCGACAATGGGAAGGGAAGATGGAAGACCCACCGGCACGGCACATTTAAGAGGCGACAATGGTAGCGGCGGGTTCAGCAGCCTTGGTTTCTTCCTTCTTTCCATTTACGGCGGGAGCGGCGGCGTCATCGTCCTTCTTCTCCTCCTGGTTGACGGCTATCTTGATCTGGATTGGTCTGTCGCCGACGGTGGATCCATCCAACTGAGTGAGCGCACGTTTCTGTTGTTCTTCATCCTTGAGTTCGACGAATCCGAAACCCTTAGACTTTCCGTTCGCTCTTCCTCCGCGGCGGAGAACAATCTTTGAGGTAACAACTTCGAATGGAGGGCTGGCACCGGTGAAGATAGCGGTCAAACCGGCATCATCAATGTTGAAGGGAAGATTGGCGACGAAGACTTCATTTCGCCCATTATTAAACTTGAAGGTTCCAGGTGATAAAAATACGCACGACCAGTCTTGGATGGCTCTCCAGTTGGAGGACCCTTCTGAACAGGCTTCTTAGCTGGCTTGGGTTTCTCTTCTCCCTCTACCTTAGCAGCACCCTCCGCGGCGGCATCACCATTGGCAGCAGCCTTAGGCTTCTTCGCCTTCTTCTTCTTGGGCCTCTTCTTCTTGTCTCCCTCTCCCTCGGCTCCTCCTTCGGCCGCCTTCTCTCCTTCTTTAGCGCTGGCATCGGCAGCCGCAGAGTCACCAGAGTCGATCTCCCCGTCAGCTCGGGGTCCTGGACGCCGCGACCTGCCACCGCGCTGCATCCCCAAATCGCATTAGGAGGTCTGTGCCGATGCCGAGAAAAATGCGTACTCCACGTCCCCTGCCTCTGCCTCTTCCCCTCTTTCCGCCTCTGGTAGCACCCTCAGCCGCCTGTTCCACCAAGTTCAGATCTCACTTGAGAAGAGATGAGATTGAGAAAGACTAACCTTTTCGGCGACCTCCTCACCAAGCTGCTTCAGCTTTTCCGGAGGCTTAGCGATCTCGACATTGATTTGCCTGCCATTAATCTCTGTCTTGTCGAGCGCTGCAATAGCGGCAGTAGCAGCAGCTTCATCAGCAAAGGTAACGAAACCGTAGCCGAGAGATCGAGGGCCACGGTGAATAATTTGGGCTTTGTTTCTATCATCGACCCAATAGCGTCAGTTAATAATATAGGCATGGGACGACTGGAAAGAAGACTGACAGCTGCCCGTGTTTCCCAAACAGCTCTTTGAGCTCTTCTTCCTTAGTAGCGAAGGACAGGTTTCCAACGAAGACCTGTGGCAATCCGTCGGAGCTCAGCCCTCCACAAACCCTTGCCAACGAAGCTGAAAACGTACCTTGTGTCCGACTTCTTCGGTAGTAGCCTGGATGGCTTCAGCGACTGGAGCAGCGGCGGGAGCGGTGTCTGAAGACATTTCTGTGATGATTTTTAGCTGAAATCGATCGTAAGAGCGTGGCTGTTTTTTGGGAGGGGAACTGGAGGAGCTGAGAACTAGCTGTAATGCGAAAGACGCTGGGGGCGGACTGGAGCGTGATGTTTCCTTTGGTCTTTTGGTGGTAAAAATTCTGAAACAAATCGACACGCCTTTATATATCGTTCATTGTCGGCGTTGTGGCTATACCTGCTGTTCATCCTGCATTCGTTTTCGTTTTTATCTTTTCGCTATTCCTGTCATTTCATTGAAAGTTGTCGAAAGCAACAGGGACCTGCTTCAGAACCTTCGAGAACACTCTCTTTACCCATACACTCTTTATTTGATCACATCCTACGATGAGCGCCGTACCTCCCTCCCCAGGCCACAAGTCAAAGCCCTCTTTCAGCTTCGTCAGTTTCTTCGAGGCATCCAAGGACGACATCACCTTCAATCAGAAGCCAAAACCAGTCTATCAGGCCGCGAATAAGAAGACGAGGAGGAACAGCAACGATAATATCGCTGGCCTGTTCGGAGGAGAGACGAACGTGTCCAGATGGAATCAAGTGCCCGCTGTCGTGCCTATTGCAGCTTGGATCGGGTTTTCAAGTTGTGTGTAAGTCTTTTGCCAGTTATCGGGAATAGGTATTGAAAGGCGTCGTTCCGTTACCGCTGAACTCAGAATTCTCTTCAACAAATACATTCTCGTGCGTTTTCCCAACGTTTTAGCTTTGCAGTGCTCATTTGTGAACAAAGTACGACCTGCACTTCCCTTACCCCATCTTCCTCACAACCTGCCACTTACTTGTAAGCTCGTGATCCTCTGTGCAAGAGTCTTCTTTAACGCCTCGGACGGTAGTTCCAAACCTGCGCGACAAGGCTTGCACGGCGATTCACCAATCTCGTTGATGGAGCAAAGAGTGCGCTTTCAAATTTCTTATGTGTTGTAATGGCGTGCTCAATCCATCATTGTTGCAGAATTGGAGGCCTCGGGCAAAATGAACCGCACCGTTTTTGTCCGCACCATCATTCCACTGGGCTTGCTCTTCAGTCTTTCTCTCGCACTTTCCAACTGGGTTTACCTTCGCCTTACCGTGTCTTTTATTCAAGTATGTCATTCATGTTACTTCAACAAGCAGGAAACATTAACGCAAAGGGCGATAGATGATCAAAGCCATCACTCCCATCGTGGTTCTGCTGCTCTCTTTCGCCTTTAGCCTTAAGGAACCTTCCAAGAAACTGTTCACCATCATCTGCCTCATCTCTCTCGGTGTCGGGATTGCCTCATACGGCGAAATCGCATTCGACATGAGCGGTTTCCTCGTCCAACTCCTCGCGATAGTCATCGAATCTAGCAGGCTGGTGTTGATCCAAATGATGCTCAAGGACACCGGAATGGACCCTCTTACGTCCCTGTACTACTACGCACCGGTCTGTCTAGCCTTCAACTCTTTCTTCTTCGTCGCCATCGAAGGATTCGCTCCCCTGTACACCGTTCTGGAGACCGTTGGAGGACTGACGCTGCTCGTCAACTGCTGTATCACCCTCGGTCTCAACTTTTGCAGCGTCTGGCTGATCGGGAAGGCGAGCGGATTGGTGCTTACGCTCGCGGGAGTTGTGTAAGTTCTCCACCACCCGTTGTTTCAGTGTCACATACTGATTTCACACGATGTTTTGATGGGTACAGTAAGGATATCCTTATCATAGCCTTTACCTTCACCTTCCAAGGAAGCCCTGTCACGTCCATTCAGATGTTCGGATACTCCATCGCTCTCGCTGGACTTATAATGTACAAGAGAAGCTAAAGGATGACCAGCTCCCCATTGCTTCTCCTTCACTATCCAGATCCAGAGTTGCAGGGACACTTCAATGTTCAATCGTTACTCGAGTTTCTTATTTGGGGTTTCATGATTCATATGGAATATTGTTTCTTATAGAACTCACTCGCAAGTCGTGAGACGTACACAGGCATACTTACTACTGGCAACTCACCGTCTTCACTCGCATCTCTCTCACTAAAACTGTCATCTTATCCGCTTCCCACGTCAACATCAAAGTCAGTCAGTAGTTATATCGTGTGTATTTCGCCTAGATGTTGTGCTTGAGGTGTTTCTACCGTGTTTGGAGGATTTTGTTCGACTTTCTGCAGCTTGCTTTGTTCTTTGAGGCATAGATTGGCACTATAGCGAATAAAATACAATAAAGCGTTGCTTAATACACTCCTCCACCGTACTACCTCCTTCCCAAAAAGTTGTTATGATACAAGGCCGCCACTTTCTTTTGAAAGCGATATCAAAACCCCTCGTCATAAAGCCGCCTGCAAAGACTCTTATAGAACCTCTCTAAATCGAACTTTTCCTTCTTAACAGGCTGTACTCCATACAAAAGTCTGGCCTGCTGTCGCAGCTTCTGCTCCTCCTTCTCGTTCCCACCGCCTACCCAAGGTAGGTTTCGTTTGAGAAGGTCTGGCGCTTCGAAGGAGGAGAGGTCGAGGGAGAGCGACATGGTAGGCATGGACGGGAGAGACGGGATAGACGGTAGACGGTTGAGCACCCATTCGGCGATTGCGTTCTGGGATGAGCCGGAGGATGCAGGTTTCTTGGACGAGGAGGAAGATGTGGAAGAGGAAGAAGGCTTCGCCTCCTGTTCCTGCTCCTTTGCCTTCGACGGCGTCTCGGCGTTCGCCTTAATCCATCCACCAATGATGGAGTTGACACCTTGCCATCCAGCAGAGAACCAATTAGTGTCCTCTTTTTCCTTTTCCAACTTTGTTTCATCCTTCTTCTGCAGCTCCTCCCTCGTTACCTTCTTCGTCTCCGTCTCTCCCGCCTTCTTCTTCGTCTCCGTCGGCTTCGAAAACCCACTATGGCCCCGAAGATCCCAATGGTCGCACTCGACCGTTCCCAAGAACTCTCCCCACTTCGCGCTCTCCACAGGTACCAAGGCATCGTTTCCCCTCTTCTCCATCGGTATGTTCTCCCCATTTTGCAACCTCTTCAGCTCGATCGAGTCGAGGATGAGTTTCGGTAACCAAAGGGGATGCCACATCCCCAGTTTGGGAGCACGAGCGGCGATGGAGTAGTACTTGATGTCCTGCCTATCCGGAGTGTTTGGGTTGAAGGTGTTTTCGAGGTAGGAAGGAATGAGATTAGAGTATCCGGGAGAGTCGAGGAGGGAAAGGAGGAAGGAAGAGACGGTGTTGGACACGTCGGGAAAGCCTATTGAGAAACCACTCTTGTCTTTCTCCTTTTCGTCCGGTTTACTCTTTGACGCGGGATCATCGGGAGAAAACAGAGGAGATTTCAGAGAATAAGGGAGCGATTGCCGATACTCGTCCTCTCCTCCCGTCATTTGTTGAGAAAAGAACTCGTCCTGGACGTTGTTGACTAGTGTCCTGAAAGAAGACCGCGATCTTCCTACTCCAATATTGTCCCGACACCACGTCATGAATTCTGATCCTCTATGTGGTGTAGAAAGAGTCGTTAACGAGACTGGGGTGTAAGTTTTAGGGCGGATGTGAGTGAGAAGATGTCGGCAGTCCAGTCCGCCCTATCCCAGAGAGATTTCTCAGTAATGGCACCTGAGATAGACCTGGTAAGCTGAGACAAACCATACTATGGGCCATCAAGTTCACTTCCTTCCCTCGTATCGCAGCTTCAGCCTCTAGGTGTCGATGCAACGTCTCCGCCCTCTCCTGGATCGTAGCCGTCCCAGGAACTCTCGGAGCGTACACTTCAACACCAATCTTGTCCCGCAAAATCGCCAGCAGGTCCGACCAATAGTGATAATGGTACGGTAAGGCGGGGAGAGGGACATCTGAGAACCCGTAGAGACCTTTGGGCACACGGAATTAGAACTATTTATTTCAGCTGACCGGAAGAAAGACCCACCGTGGCAGAGGACGATTGGGAAACGAGGCTTTCTCGTCGGCTCGTAGAGTGTAGGATTTGACATGAGTCGATTAATCTGATCCAACTCCGGACGCGCAGGGAGAGCTGCACGATAGTTTGCTTCTTCGCATAGCAAATCGTAAAAATTAGGTGTCTTCCTCGTTTCCCCATCCAAACGCGGAACGTCTTGCAATTCTTCCATTCCATTCTCTATTTTCTCGAAAGCAGATGGAACCTTTCCCTCCTCCTTCTTCTTTGACTCGTCTCGAGATTTCGTAGGCCTCCTCGTCTTCGAGGAGAAGGAGACGGCGCGTCATTTTCCACTGAATCCGCCATCTCTGCATCCTCCTGGTCGGCTGCGACAGAAAATCCTTCCCCAGCAATGCGAAGCCTGTCCTCCCTGTCCCTTTTGCCGATATTTAAGCTGAAAGACAAGAAGGAGACGTTTCTCGACTGTCGCACGAAGTGGTGAGGCGTCCTCGACCTCCTCCGCTTTCGCGGCGTGACTCCTGATGACGTGAGGCCTGGTGAGAGGAGCCGTCCGCGCTCTGCACAATCGACAAGGCGACGGAGCGAAGAGAACGGTGAAGGCGAGGAGAGAGACATTGCGGCCGCCGCCACAGCAAATCAGAGAAAACGGCGCTGAAAGAGGTGATCGCGAAAACGTTGGGGAATGGAAGGCACGTGTGCAGTCAGGAACTGGCGGCGAGTATCAGGTATATCCTTGCAAGGGGCACAAGGGCATTAACATCCTCAATTCGCCTCAACACGGGGGATTGAAAGACTTCTGTTAATTTTCAAGGTCCACAGCTCGTACGCTCAACGCCAAAAAGTGTAAAAGTACAGTTGATTATCAATGCATGCAGGCATCCCATAACAAAGCAAGTAAGAATTGCCCTTAGGAAGAAGCATAGATGCATAAGACAGAGGCAGCGTAGCGGCGCAAAGGATACTGTTGAAAGTGTTACCGAGTCTCTTATTAACGAAAGAAAAATGAAAGTTTTTGAACACGATTGACTACTTTTATGCACGTATAGCACGAATCAAACGATCCTAGTTTAAAGCATCTGCGATGTGCTGCAGTATGCTAAAAAGCCAAAACTTTTGTAACACAAAAACAAATCTTAGACCAAGCGATTACACCTACTTTCGGCCTATTCGTTCCATCTGCTACCAACCGCCTCCCATAGCCAACTAGAGCACTGTTAGAACAATGTCTAGACCAAACATGAGCGTACATACCTCGAATTCAACATACTCTCTAACTTGATCTTGGGAAAAGCGCGTGGCCGTAAAGATGCTAAACTGGGCAACAAAGTCATAAAAGAAGGCGGGAAGGGAAATGAACGCCACTAACCCCATCGAGAAATCGAAGCATAACCTCTCTCTTGTTGCTACGAACGGGATCTGGATCCACTGAAGAACGCATGGGCATGGTTACATTGGCTGAAGGATTCATGGTTATGTCGGCATTGTTAGAGTTGGTCGCGAAGACGTGGTTCGAGCTCGAACCCTCCTCTGAGTGGCCCGCATAGGGGAAGCCGGAAGCTGCGGGGGAGCGGATGTACATGTCCAGGTCGACACCCAAAGGAAAAGAGATGGATGAATCCTAGATAGAATCAGAATCATTGTGTCAACTTAGTCTAACAGAACTCAAAATCGCCCACCTGACGTGACGACGTGGATCCCCGACGGACGTGTTCTCCAGTCACCCCTGAATTCATGATCGAAGAAGTCTGGGAAGCAAGATGGGAAGTGCTCGGTGTCGCTGACACCTAATGGTGGGGATTACTTCAGTATATTCGGGTTCTCAAGTTTGGAAGTGTTCCCACCTGAGACAAAGGAGGTCTTTCGGTTTGTGGTGCCTGTTCCCTCAAAGTGTTCGCAGTTGCTGGCGCCTAAAGTGAAGTGTTTTCAGTATACTCTGACCTCGAGTTTAAGGGTATCGCACCTGAGGTAAAAGAGGACCTTCGCTTTGGTATTCCTGTCCTCGGAATTGGGATCTCAAAGACATGTCTACCGGTTCTGTGTATTTCAGTTTCATCTGGCAGACTCTCTTGAGTTCCTGGAAGTCTTTGAATCTCCCACAATGACCTTCAATGTGTCCAGCGATCTTTCCTGGTCTCTGCATGGGACAGTGCGCGACGTTCAGATTGGCTGGACGGTTGTTTCCGGTAAAAGCAAATCTCTCTTTGAAGAACTCGAACTTTTGCCCACAAAGTCCCCCCCTGTTTCGGTGCCTGCAGTGCCCTGCACAATCCGCCAAAAAGAAAGCCATGCCCTTGATCCAGTTTCCTGGATCTTCAGATAGTATCACGCGGCGTTCAAACGATTCTGCGTTCCCGAGCGTGATGTGAATGATATCAGGATATTTATGACGCGAAAAGACTAAGTGGTCCGCCCCATCAAAAGGTTCCTCAGAGATGGTCGTCATCGACACATAATAAGTGCGGTCGGATTCGCTCTGACGATAGGTGAGGAAAGTGTCGACGCCTCCTTGACGCTTGATTGCATGAACTTGTCGGCCGCGAGGATTCCGGACATCGAATTTTTTTCGTTGAGCATTGTTGTCGAAGACCTTCCGAAATGTTTCTGGTGCGCGTTGCTGATATATAGCTTGATTCGAGCCTTCGGCTTCAGAAAATACCTTATGGGCTACGAACAAAGCTTGATCATGGGTTAAACCGAGGAGAGATGAATCGGTTTGACGAGGAGGAGCAGAGGAGTCATCGGTCTGAAAACTGCTGTCCAGGTTTAAGTCGACCGGCTCCATGCTTCGTTACATGCAACCTCACATTCAAGGAACTGAATCCCGCCTGCTTTTATCAGTGAGAAGTGGTTTAACCTGCGTGAAGGCGTTCAATTCGGCTAACTCGTCAAGCATCCAAACAAACATCGATCATCTCAATAGGACGGTGCGAAATTGAACTGACCTTTGCACTGCTCTCACTCTTTTGTTCCAAGCAATTCAAAGGCACGCCTTCCAATACCGGCCGAAAGCTGTCAAAGTGCCTCTGGCTGTGATCTTGTCCCTCCTCAATTCTACATAAATCCTGCAACTCGAAGGCCTTAGAAACGCACCAACTGACGATGTCGAATGACGGTGGAACATGGCAACAATTTTATCCATTCTCATCTGAACAGCATCGCGAATCTTTGAAGAACCCCCGGGAGGTCGGTGATAATGCATCATCATCGACTGCAGTGGTAGCTGGTGGTTTCGGTGGTACAGGGACATTGTTGGGTATCACTTCAGAAGGCGACGGTGGAGTGAGAATAGACCTTGGGTTACAGCGCGGCCAAACTGGAGCTGTAACAATACCGCCAGCTGATTGGAACTCATGGATGGTGCCGTTTTCTCCATCCTTTGTTCCTCTATCTGAGGTGATATTTAGCAAACATACGCAAACCGTTTTATTCCCGCCAACGATTCGTCAACTACTTTAGCAGAACAGCTTCCAGGAACTTCTCCTCAGCCGCTTAGTCGAAGCTCGGGAACGGGCATGAAAGCGTACGACAAAAAAGAAGTCATGCTCCTCTATTCGGTCGAACCGACAAACCCAACCTTGTACGGTGCCATTCATATTCACACAAAACGGATCTGGGAATCTTGTGAAGCAGAATATTCAAGGCTCAAGCAGGACCCCTCGCATCTAGCGTTCATGCTAAAAGCAGACTGTCCTCGAATCTCGGCTACGCCTCAGAATGCTGTCCATCGAGAAGTTTTCCCATGGAGCGAGTTTGAGTTGTGGATCAAGGGGATTGCAGCCTACTTTGGGCCGTGTCGCAACGGACACAGTTTTTACAATACGGGTAAAACTGCGATGGGAAGACCGATTCACATCTGCGAACACTTCGAGACTTGTCATAATCATCACCTCGAAGGTTTGAATTTGGCAGAGATGTGCAAACTGATGAAGAAGACTCTGTTAGCTCTTCGTTTCTCTTCATATAGTCGCTGAAGCCAATAAGTAGCCCCAATTCCAGGCGCAAAAGCTCTGCATCAAACTCTGCAAAAAATGCAGCGCTGACTGCGAAGGGGGGTCATAGGCGTAGGAACGTCAGTTTGAACACAGGAGGATACAATGTCGCATCAACAAGCGACATCCTCGTCCATGGGCCACGTGCAAGGCTTCCCCCACCCAATGGCAGATGGCGATCAGATGTTATCACCATTCGTATGTTGACGGCAGTACGTCATTCTCGCAGAGGCACACTCAGTATCTTAGCGGTGCTATAGCACTACTTTTGGGCACACTCCGAGAATCGTTTCGAAGCTGAATGGGCATTTCTTCAACAAGTAAGTCCGGTGTCTTCCTCAACAAAGATTCTGAAATGGGAGCAGTGGAAACAGCTAGAGGATAACGACATACAAAACATGTCCGATGTTGATTTTCAAGCGTGGTTAACGAACTCTTGGGTCCCTTCCTTACCTAAATCTGCCTTAACTCAGGAAACGCAGTAACATGGTGTAGTCATTATGCATACATGGGCCCTGTTTTTCCGTTCTCGAGCTTAGCCGAATCATGTATCAAGAATCGTTGGAATGAATTTCAAAGGATATCTTCAAAGCTCGTCACGAACATGAACGTAGGACAGCAGTGACTTTGCACCTGCAGTGCTACATCCATCTCGCGCGGCAAGCTAGGAAAGAGACGCACTTCCTAGACTGAGACACCACACACCAATTAACCACTCGACCTGTTCCTCACCACTCCCACTCATATTTTTTTTTTTGGAGTCGGCATCTTGAAACCAAGAAGCATACAGGCTACCACATACTCACCGCTCTATTCAGAGTGTCTAATAATATTCGGGCTAGGTCTGCGACCCGTTCGATTTCTTGAAAGGGTGGGCAAGTTGAGGCGTTCGATCAGAGGATCTTCTTTGGTCGTCTTTGAGACGGAGTCAGAACGAATTGTGACACGCTTCATGGAGAGGTCCAACCTGAAGGTAGCCATGAAAGGGCAGATGAAAGATCGATGGGGATGGTTTGCTGAGGGAAAGAAAGTATCTATTAAGGTTAGCGCAAAAATCTCGTGTTGATTGCTTCCGAAACAGGAAACTTTTTGGTTGATATTACTGCCAGGGTGCCAGTGATGGGTCGGTCGATGAATGTTGGATGTTGCTTCTACAACTTGTCCCACACCAAGTCCTTCAAAACGTAGCCGGGTTATCGACCTCCAGAGCCATTTTAGACTGCGTCCAAGCAAGTTTCATGTTGAAACCAGATAACTTAAATCCAAATTCTAAGGTCTATTCGCTTAATGTTAGCAATCAGCTTGCATGAGTAAATGGGACGAGAATCGGCCACTTCTGAGTTCGAGTGTATTTTGACGCGGTAGACCTGAAATCCAATCATACTTGCAGCTCGTGTGTAAGTAAAACAGCAGACAAATTAAATGATAGTATTGGAACAGAGAGTCCATGCACATGTACCACAACCTGACAAATGCAACGGTACTGAGCATCATCGATGCGGATATTAGGTGTAGTGAAATCTAATGTCGTGTGTCCGATAAGCGATTCGATTTTGCAAGTCCAAGGTTGTGAAGCTTCGTAAACTGGAGCCATTGGAAGAAAGGAACTGATAGTAAGTTGTTACAAGGATAGTGTTTCCGACGAAAAAATTGGCACGTGGAGATGAAGGGAACGAGAGTGTGCGAGTCCCGCCACATTAGGTGGTGATCTAGGCAGGGAACTACACAAAGTTGAGGGCGGAGCTTTACTGAAAGGAAGAACAGTCAACGAACCTGCATGTCTACGAATTGTTGGTATACATCTTGAGCAACTTCAACTTTAGCAAAGGCGGTAAACTAAGAACCGTTCAGCAATACGCTACATTTAGAAAATTGGCTACTTGCATCTTTCAGGATGTGGAGCAGGCCGATCTTGTCGGCAGAGTGTAAGTCGCCGTCGTGCATCAAGAAATCCGCATTATGGTCCGCCAGTGTCACGGTCTCAGATTCACCTCCTATCCAGTCAAACTCCATACCCGATGGAGTAGGGTGAAGGAGGGAAGAAGTAGTAGCAGGTGTTGGGGTCGCAGTATTGCAGTTCTGGAAAGGAGGGGGAATGGGGGTGCTTCTTCGAGCCTAAAATTGGTCGGTAAGTAAGACTCAATAATGTGAAGAAAAGAATGCTCACATCAGGTGCCGATGCTGATCGTTGGAGCAACTGTCCCGCCTGTTTTCACCATCTGTCATTGTAGCCTGTGAAATAACGGACGCACTCTTTGAGTCGGTGCCGACTTCTCCCACTTCTGTTGACAGATTGTCTTGAACTCCGGGAATGCCTCCATCTGTGCGCAATAAACCGCATGACTAGCGATTTCGCAAGGCTTCTTCATTGGACATTTATCGACTCTGACATTTGTAGGAAGCGCCTGCAGCTTGAAGACGAACTCTTCCTCGTAGGCTTCAAATCTTTGCGTGCAACCATGATGGCAATTCCCCATGAAGAACGCGAGTGTCTTGATGAAATCCTTGGGGTCATCGGCCAATGTCACGATACTGTGGTCTGCAACCTGTCGTTTATTCATATCCCACTTGATCTTTATCGCGCGAGGGTAGATTTCGCGCTTGAGGACAACAACGTTGGGAGGCAAATCGGGACCCCCGCTGGGACCGGTCCAAAGAGACCACTTCCCGTCGACACCAAAAGCGTAGCAAGCGTCGGTGTCCCCTTTGTCATACGTTAGAAGGGTTAACGTGTTGCCTTGGGGTTTTCGTGCCAAGACCGCCACTCCAAAGGGATTGGTGACATCTGGAATATGTCCGGGTGGTGGATATGAAGAGGAGCGATGGTGAAGCTTTGGGGGGGACGCGCTAGCAGTCGGTTGGAGGAGCTCATTAGTAGATGAACTCGCTGGAGGATTGATGGTGATATAAGGTACCTCAGGGCATGAAGGCTGACAATGAGAACATGGAACTACGACAAACATGATTCAGCGTCCCTCGAGAGTGGGTGACATTCATACCGCCTCTGGAATGATTATCGAGACAGGCCAGGTGAGCATCTCGAATTTGGTTAGGGAGCGGTTGTTCCCAGTCCCTGGTTCGAAGCAAATTGAAAATCCCGCAGGTTAACTCACTTGAGAGAGGAGGAAAGCTCGCGGCGGTTAAAGGAGGTTTTGGATCTGTTGCACTGGTAAAGGTGCCTTGAAAACTGTCGATGGGTTGTCCACCCTTTATCTCTAGGTACCCCTCCCTCATGTTATTGAAATGAAAATGACGAAAGAGAGGGGGGTCGGAGTTTAAAAAGAATCGCCCATTTCGCGTTCAGGCCGTACACGTCCATCGCGTTTCGCTGTGTTGCCAAAGACGTATCGGTTAACCTTGGGCTCTATCTAATCCAAACAAACCCATTCAAACCACGATCAAATGGAAGTCATTCTGGTGAATAGAGGAAGGTTATCAATCAAAGTTAGACAATTTAGGCTCACGCGCTCACGAATTGCGGGCACTGTAACTCAGCTGTCAATGTCTTTGCTATGGATTTGGGCATTGGACACAAAATCAGAGTTTAAAAAACCTCTGCTTCGGTGCAGAGAAGCATACTCTGAGTCTCTGAGTCTGAACCAAGACGAAGAGTGTCTGGTTAGAATGTCTGACGACGAGATTGACTTTGGAAATGAAGAGGACCGCGAGGACCATGCCTCATCGTCGTCTGGAGTTCTCGTGGGAGGTCTCAACGGAACCAGCAGGTTCATAGGAAGAGTTTCACAAGATGACGATGCAGACACCTTGCGCCTCCAAGTCCACGTCGAGGATGGTCAAATGCAGCTCCCAATTCCTGCAGGTTTGTGGGGTAACTTCATTGTGAGTCCTCATCTTTCTCTCATATACTTGTCCCACACAGTTCATTAGGAATCTCCTTTCGTCCAAGAACATCTCATACCCACTTTGCGTCCTGATGAGCCACAGATGCCTGCCCTTCAGCACACACAGAGATCGCGACGTCACGTGAACTCTAACGTGGTATCGGTACCCTCCACTTCCGCGTTACCTGCACATTCACCCATAATTCCACCGCGAGATCAACCATACCAGCAAGGAAACAGCATACAGGCTTTTGATAATAGAGGAATCATGTTGCACTATGACTGCAAGCCAAGACCACGTATACTGTACGGTTCTATCGAGAAAGCAACAAAGCGAGTGTCCGAAAGAACCCTCAGCGAATACAGACAGCTGGAAGGAGATGGAAGGCACCTCAGATTTTCCCTTACGGACAATTGTCCTCGTATTTGGTGTCATCACAACAGCCGGCGCCCAGTGCAGGAGCTCTTTCCTTGGAACAACTTCAACCTGTGGCTTAAAGGTATGGCCGCCTATATTGGATATTGCAGCCACGGGCCCAGTCCCTACAATAATCCAGAAAGGACGGTCATGGGCAGACCCATAAAGATATGCCAACACTTGGAAAAATGTTCCCGACATGATATTGAAGGGTTGAATTTGTCAGAAATATGCAAAGAGATGAAGTATACGTATGCCTTCTTGTCGGATTTTCATTGATTCCTTGATTAATGCTGGCATCAATATAGGCGGCCTCGGCCTGCGCCAGCACGGCGGCTCTCAGTGCAAGTGCGACAACCTCAAGCCTCCTCACCACAGCCTGCAGCCTCAGTACAGCCTCAAGCCCCAGTGCGACTGGAGACTGTCTCACTTCGACAGCTCCAAGTCCAACAACCTCAAGCCCCATTGTTGCAACAACCTCGCGGGCCAGTGCGCCAGTCTCAAGTCCCATCTCAACACCGCCAAGTACCATTTCAACAGCGTCAAACCCCAGTGTTGCCGCAACCTCAACGCCCAGTGGGACAATCTCAAATCCCATTGCAACGTTCTCAAGATGGAAGGTGGAGGTCAGACCAAAACATAAGGCGAATGCTAGTCGCGGTACAATTTTTGGTAATGCAGGCACTGAAACTCATAATGCTTTAGTACCGTTTGTGGATTTCAATATGCCCAATATCAGATGGGGAAGAGTCTTTTTTAGATTATGTATGGGACGATTTTGCCTCGCAAAACCAAGCTGATGAATCGGCAGTGGAAGGGCCTTGAAGATCGCGGAATCGCAGAGGGCTCCGAGCAGGATTACAACAATTACATGCAACAAACTGAATGGTGTGCATTCAAGTTCCCAAACCCACTACGTGGTTTTTGATGACATCCTGCAGAAATCAATAACGACGATGAGTTTTGTTAGTATCTTGTTTTGTCGGAAATGTTTGCAGAGTACCAAGGCTAGGAGTTGAAAGAACCAAACTGACATTGCCGTTCGAAGCCTGTCATGGACATGGATGTGGTGCAGCGGTGCTTAATCATCCGAGCACGACATTCATCTCGCACGAGAAGCAAGGAAGGAGACACACTTCCTCAACTGAGAGAGAACCCACCGAACAGCCGAGATCCACCACTCCTTCCTTTCTCATTTAGACCGACAATAAAAGTAAAACTTCATTCCATCACAAATTATCATCAAACAAAGCAGTCCGTTGGCAGGTTCAGGTCCTGTTAAGAGTCCCATTCGTCAATGTGGAGAAGTCAGTAGGTAGGCGTTCTGCGACGCCTTCGATCTCGACTTCTTCAAATGCCCTCTGTATCTCCTCTCCGTTCGCAACCGAGCCATGTTTCAGTGCCTCCTTCCGCGAAGCAATGTAAGCCAGAGTGTTTCGAAAGTGAGCAACAGTCGCCTCGATCGTGTTCACCCCTTCGACGAGACCAGAAGTGGCACCTCCTCCTTGAAAGGATGGCTGAATAGATATCTCGTTCTCTGGTGATGGAGAGGCGATGGAGTCGATATTGCTTGATATAAGTTCCACCAGGCTATTAATGTGCCGAGACGAAACCTACAAACGGACGTGTTAGAACCTTTACACCCATCACGCAGTTTTCACTTACGGTTTCGACCTGATGCTCGAAATAATAAAGATATTGATCTAGAGCATCGCAATATAGTTGAATGCTCGTCAGTTCGTCGATACTGCTTGTTGCGATTCGAAGGACCTTCTGTAGGCACTCCAACACCCGTTTTCCATCGCGGAAGAATTCCTGTGATCATGGGAATCGGCCATCAAAAAGGACGCAATGTGGGATGGGTACGGACGTACTTCATCATTATCCGGGTCACGTTCTCGGCCAAGGGTCTCAGTCTGCCACCAGAGGTGACTGGCAAAACCAACTGCCGTGGCTTGTTGTCCCTTCTTGAGAAGTTTTGAACCATGGAGTGCGGCCTTTGTGATGAGTGTGTCATAGTTGTCGTTACCAAAAACGCTCGTGGCTTGAATGGCTCCGATGAGAAACGTGATAGCTTGAAGCTGTGCGCGAGATTCCGAAATAGACTCCTCGTAGATTGTAAACGCTTTCAAACACATATTAGCTTCATCCAGTTCGGGTAAAAGCGCGATCCACGAACCTTCAACTGCAAATTGATAAGCAAGTTCCTCTTGCTCTGTTTCGTCTGCAGTTTGCATAGCCATAACGTAAAGTCTCAGGCAAATTTCAGAGCTCTCCACCTTATTGTAAAGTATTGACGTTGTGGCATGAATCCAGCGGAATAGACCATTAATCTTGCCAAGGAAATCATCAATCTGAGCTATCATCAGCACCTCCGGTCCTAACATGAAGGGAGAAGACATACAGTCTCTTCTCGATACTTATACCTTCTCGCCAGCCGAATAGCCTCAATAACAAGAGGCGGGAACGTCCACCTAATGCGGTCCCCGCCCTGCTGGAACTCGCGTCGAGCGGTTTGAAGTAGTTCGAATTGTGTTTCGAGGTCATCAGCCTTGAAGAGATGGACCATTCTCGCGACCCACCCTTGCTCCTCTGCCATCTCTTCAGGTCATACTGCTGGACTCCTCTTTGTGCACCTCTTCCAGGCGGCGCCATCCCCATCCCTACCGCCGCATCCCTTTGATCTTTGATGAGCACATGACAAATCTCCAGTATACCTTTAACGTCTTCGACGGTGTCAATTGGGGTTTCGTTCTTGAGGATAGACGAGATGATAGCGTGCGATACAGACTTTCTTGATGTGTAGGGTTGTAATGAAAGGAGTGGGAGGTAAGACGGAAGAGCGAGCAGGGTGAGAGCGGAAGCGTAGGAATGGACCGGAGCTAGGAGGAGAGAGAGGGAATTGCCAATCGTGATTGGGTGATGAAGGTCAGGGCTGTCCGAATATTCGGACATCTTTCGACGAGCGAAGGCGAGAACTTGGTCAACATATTCGAGGCGGTCCGGATAACAGCTAAGCGCAAGGTTGGTGATGGAAACGAGGAGAGCGGTAATGTCTTGAATCGAGAGGTCAGGTCGATTCTGTGTCCATTCAATATTGCTGTAGGTAAATAAGCAAAGCGGAGCGTACCTTAATGAGCTCAGTGACTTGAAACCAGAAAATTTCGAATAGTCTAACGTTCTCAGGGATTCCTCTAAACCGGTCTGCCTTCTCATCTACCGGTTCCTTCTTCTCGTCGACCTTCTTCTCTTCTGAACCACCATTCGCCTTCTGTCCATCAGTGCTGCCATCATTCGAGCCATGCGCTGCTTTCTCCCAACTCCCACTGTCAGGGCTAACAGCCCTCGTCCTCACCTTCTCTAGCAGCCTCTTGCCGGCCGCTTCCTCCTTCCGCTTTCGCTCCTCCGGAGACTCATTTTCGGATTCACGTGCCGCATAAGCCGCCAAACGGTCGATGAGCGCAATGACGATCGCTTTGATGTTAACTTTGGGGTGAAGGTGGGCGGTTGCGGAGAGGAAGGGAGTAAGGGTAAAAAGATGGAATTCGTCCGTGAACACCTATGTATCTCGCATTAGGGACAAACAACTAACACGGGGATGGCGTACTTGAATAACGACCTCCATCAAGTATTCTTGAGCGATAACATCTTTACAATTGACGACTTGTTCGAGCACGGAAGGGAGGATGACTTTCCTATATGTCTCGAGATCCACGCCGTCGAGTTGCGATAAGCGAACCAAGTTCGTGCCTACTAGAATGCGCAGTTCCTTCCTTTCGATCTCCCTCTTTTCCCTGTCTCTAGAGAGACCTTGATGCTGCAGGCGCACCCAAAGCTTGTTCATCTCGATAAAGTTGGTAAGAATAAAGCCTATGGAATCCTGGACATTCCCTCCCGGTCTAAACTTTCTTAGTGACACAGGCAAGCCAAAGTAGAGGGAAGAAACGTACCCAGGATCATCCCCAATAGGTAGATGGTCTCTCGTCATTCCGCTCAAATAATGCCGCAAAAATAAACCTCTTGTTGGGTGCTGAACCCCCCGGGTCATCTCCATCATATCCTTCATAATTTCCTTCGTGGGGGCATCCTTGATAGACATGTAGACAGTACCGACGGTAATCATGAGGTAAAGTCGGGGAACGATGTTTCCAGCATACTGAACGAGCTCGTATAAGTCGGCAAGATGATTTCGACCACTTGTGTGTGCATCGTAGAGGTAAACAGAGAGGTGACGGAGAGCGTCAAAGACTGCCATATCTTCTCACCCGGCAACACAAGCGTGAATAAAGTCATGTCTACGCGGTTTGGAACGGGAGGACTAACAAAGCTCGTAGTACTGCTTGGGAGACAATACAGAAGTCCTCAGCTCCCCAAGCATGGTAGAAGCGCTTTTTAGAGCATCCATGAGCTGATCATTGTCCTTTACAACCCGAACTCCATCACCAACCCATTTCACACGTATGGAAGAGAGAGACGAACGAGACACCGTCGCATGAGCGCGAGCTGCACTTTTATTAGCTCCATAGAGGCTGACAGAACCTTTGGTTCCTCCATTTTGCCAGCGAACACCGTCAAACAACTATTATACTTCGTCCTCTTCTCGGTTTCTGCTGGAAGGGTGCTTGAGGGGCCACTTCTGCCAGATGAGGGGCCGCAAAGAACGCGTCGAACTCGCTTATTGTGCAGCTTTCCGTTTGCGTCTGCTGCCTCTTTTATAATCAACGTGTATAATGTCTACGACGCCAAAGTATTTCCCTATTTTCAGCAAACCTGCCACCGCCTCCGCATCCAGTTCGACCTCCAGTTTCGCCGATGCTGTCAACGACGCGAAGAAGCGGAAGCGTGCCACTGAGGAGGAAAGAGGGGACCAGAAAGCTAAGAAGAAGGTGAAATCTATAGATCATGTTAATGGTAGATCAGAGGAGTCAGCTTCAGAAGACTCGAGCAAGGGCGAAGCAAACCAGGATACGGCAGGTTCGTCTTTCCTCCTTCCGACAGGCGAAATGCAGGCGTAGCTTGTGTGCCTAGTGTTGATGGGGGTGTCGTAGGTATAGGCGGGATAGGCGGCAATAATGACGAAGAGGGAGCTTATAAGAAAAGCAGAAGCTACATACGGGCAACTGATGCTCACTCCCAAACAACAACCTCATTGGAGGCTGAAGCCGCTAAACATGACGAAATTCGTGATGGTATCCACTTTACTCGCTTTCACGCACACTCTGACCCAAACTGGTAGACGCTCGCAGCATGTCTGTCATCTCAATACCACAACTTAGGCACAACGGCACGGACAGAGACCCTTCCGTCATACCGCTGGATTCCGCCCCTTCAACAACAAGCCTAAGACGAAGCCCTTCTCCTATTCCTCCAGTCGCGACATCAAAAAACTTCTTCCCGCTTTTCTCAAAACCCGCTTCCAAGGCAAAGGCAGTATCCTCTATCCTTCCTACCCCTGCTGCTTCAAGTTACGACGACGTAATATGCGTATCCTCTGATGAAGAGAGGAAGGAGGGAGAAGGGAGAAATGGGAAGGGGAAGGTAAAGTTAAAGAAGAAGAAGAATGTCGTCGTGCTGCATTCGCCTTCTCCCGCACCGCTCCCTTCACTTGCCGTTTCGATGAATACCTCGGACGCGAACAAGGGGGTCCAGTTTGGGTCGCTGGACCCACGTTGGCCAACCATGGAAGAGCACGGGTATATTTTACCAACTTCACACAGTCCTGTCACCAGCGCTTTGAAGCCTTTTAACCTGAACACCCAACAGGATAACAAGGGAAAAGGTAGGGCAACGGCGCCGTCCCTTTCCTCCACCATCGACAGCAGCACAACACTCGAGCTACTCCAGTCGATGTGCACATTAAACTCAGATCCGCCACCACCCAACTATCCTCAGCTCATTACCATTTCTTCTCCTCCTGTTCCTTCACATCCACCTCACCCTCTTCTCGATCGTCTGTCTTCAACCCTGTCCAAATCTGATTGCGCTCGCCCACCTCGGAAGGAGAAGGATACAGTGATGTGGACGGAGAAATACGCGCCGAAGAGAGCGGAGGAGATGATAGGGGAGATGGCTCAAGCTGGAGCTGTAGTTTTAAGGGACTGGTTGGAGCGCGTGAGCGTCAAGAGGACGGAAGTTTCTTGTCGTGAAGGCGATACAAGGAAAGGAAAGGGGAAGAAAAGGAAGAGCATGGAAGATGAAGAGATCACGAGAAGAGTGCAGCGGCCGAAGAAGAAGAAGAAGAGAACAGGAATGGCCGATTTTTTGGTTTCGGATTCTGAAAATGCTCCTGACGGCATTGATGGCGCTGATCCCTCATCTCAAGACGTACTGACAAATCTTATCCTGCTGGAAGGGCCGACTGGAAGCGGGAAAAGCGCTGCTGTCAGAGCGGTAGCTCAAGAGTTGGAGTGGGAAATCTTCGAAGTTTGGCCTGGAATGGAGAGAGGGAGGAAGGAATTGGAGAAGGCAGTTGGGGAGGTGGGCAGAAATCATCAGGTCTCAGGAATGAATTCTACCAAAAATCAAGCTGGCAACGCGTTCAGTAGACTTATGGGAGGGACGTCGACCAAAACGATAGTGGTGCTTGATGATGAAGAGGTTGAGTCGGCGAATGCAGGAAAGAAGAAGGCGAAGTTTAAGCAGAGCTTGATCCTCCTTGAAGAAGTAGATATTCTCTTCAAGGACGACAAGGAGTTCTGGCCAGCAGTCGTCGATCTGGTAGGAAACAGTCTGCGGCCAGTAGTGATGACATGTAACGGTGCGCCACGATAACCTACTTCAATCACACTGACCCGATGCTTTGACATTTAGATGCGTCTCTCATCCCTGCTGATACACTGCCTATCCAGACAATCCTCCACTTCCCGTCTACACCTCCCGACCACTCCATGCACCTGCTACGACTCGTCGCACTCTCGGAAGGGCACATTGTCCCAGATGCAGAACTCGCAATGCTTGCAGAATACGGAGATCTGAGGAAGGCGTTGACTGAGCTCCAGTATCGATGTCAATGGGCAATGGGAGATACCATGGGTGGTCTGGGATGGATGGCAATTGATGAGAAGAGAGAAGGATTGGAGTTTAGCAGTGGTAGCATTTTGCCTGTGCGAGGGGATGATTCGGCGAATGCGAATATGGATGTCAGCTTTAAGGACCTGACTTCTACGTTAGAGAGGAAAAGTGTTGCTGACGCATACTTTGGGTGGGATTTTGAGGAAGTGGAAGAGGTCCGTTTTCCCAGTTAGTTCCTTGCCGCTGTCTCAAGTCAGATGTAGATGTGCGTAGACAGCGCTAATGTTCACAATCTGAATGTGGTCGAACATCGAGACGACATCCTCATTCCCAACGCAACAGCATTACCTCGACAATTACGCTTTCCTCTTGCAACGCCAATCTTACCTTCCTATTCACGAAACACTGAGATTGCCTCATGCTTCTCCTCTGTATCTAAATACTCGCCTGATCTGTCAGCGGCTCAATCTTCTTTCGAAGACCTCGATGCCGTCATTCGCTTTCCTCTTCTCGACGAAGGGGAAGAATATCCGCATCGGCTCAAGCTATACGATACAGTCATATTCACCGAATACCTCCCCTTCATACGTTCCATTATCCTTGCGGATGACATGAATGAATCTCAATCGGCTACCAATGTGTTACCGAATGAAACGCTGGGAAGAAGGAGCCGAAGGATTGCAACGCGCGAGAAGGGTGGTGGAAGACATTTGTTTTGGACTTCTAGATGGACAGAGGAGATGGGAGAGCGTGTTAAGAATAGTGGTTTTGATCTTGGGTAACAACGGAGCGATACAATACAAATACTGACATTAATCCTCTCCACTGCAACTTCAATCCATTCTCAGCCTGCATTGCTGCTTCTGCTATTGTAGTGGTGGATGTAATGTTTCAAGCAGCAAACCAGTGCTATCAAGTCCAAATCGGGCTGTTGATTATGTGCACTTTGAACACGGACCATGGATTGTCGCTCATTGAAGTTGAAAGGTTGGAAGCAGCAAGAGCAAATAATAGCTAGTTGTCATGTTCACGTCTCTTGTGATGCTCTTTATTATGTCTCCACAACTTTAAGGGATCGGATATTGTCAGTCTAATATCACTTCCCATTAATCATTAATCGCGTATAAAATAATTAATTGGCCACACGATGTAAAGCAATTCTCCTTTCCAATACTCCCTCCACCGCCTTCGCCACCACCTCCGCTCCCTTCTCCACCTCCATCCTCTTCAACGCCGACGAAACACAAATCCTAATACTAGGTGGGACCTCAATCGCCTCCTGGCTCCACACGCGTGTGACCCTATTGACGAGAACGCCGTCACGGGCACATTCGTCCATTATCTCCTTCAAAACCACATCTTGTTCCTCTGGTTCCAGCACGATATTGGAGCTGAGGTAGGGGAGGATGTTGATCGTGATGAGGGGTGAAGAAGGGGAAGAGGGTATATGGATGCCTTTAATCTTATCCAGACGTCGACGGAGCACTTTTGTGTTTTCGGCTAAATTGAGAAGAGGATGTCTCTCCCCTTCATTCCTCTCTTCCTCGTACGGGGAGATGCTGAGCAATTTTAGAGCCTCGCTAGCGCAAGCTGCGAGGAGTGGAGGGAGAGAAGCGGAGAAGACATAGGCTGGAGAATTGATCCGTTGATGAGTCGTCACGTCCAGGGAACCGGCGCAGAAACCTCCGCAGGAAGCAAAAGAGGTGGAGAGAGAACCGACTATTATCTCTACCTCGCTAGCTGGGACGCCCGTAAGCTCTGTGATTCCACGACCGGTCTTGCCAAGAATACCAAAGGACCAGGATTCGTCGAGGATGAGACGGTATTTGTATTTACGCTTCAGCTCCATCTATATGTCGTTGGCATAGTGTGAGATCTGTCCCATCAGAGGAGAGGAAAGGGGACGAACGATTCTAGGTAGATCGCAGAAAGAGCCGTCGTTCTCAAACACTCCCTCAGTGATGATGAATTTTCTCGTCAAAGGGCGTTTATATCTCTTTTCCTCCTTAACGACGCCTTCAAGCGTCCTTTCGAGCGAATCCATATCGTTGTGATCGTACCACCGGATATTGCTCCTACTGATCTCGATTCCCTTTTGAAGTGCGAATTTGACGCCTCGATCAGCGACGATTACATCTCCTCGTTTGGCGAAGGAGGCGATGACAGAGGAGACGCAGGTGAAACCTTGAGGGTAGATGATGGAAGATTGGACGCCTAAGAAAGTAGCGAGGTCTCTTTCGAGCTCCATGTGCACGTCAAACATGCCATAGAATCCTGCCATCGTTCATTCAACTTTACTACTCTCTTCTCTTCCAGAAGAAAAGGTAGACGTACCAGCTGGGCCACAGCTTCCCACTCCATACCTTCTCGCACACTCTACCGCCTTCTCTCTGATCCTCTCGTTACCCGCCAATCCTCCAAAGTTGGCGCTGGCCAGATTAATCACCTCTTTCACCTCGCAAGTTGCGAGCTCGTCCTTGTCTCCGTTCGCCTTATCGATGGGTCGAAAGATGGACTTGGTGGGAAAGATGACCTTCATTCGGGTAGAAAGAGAGTCCATGATGATCGGAGGCTCGCTGATGGAGTCGTCTGGCATCATGAGCGGTTCTGGCTTCCATTCTTCCACTAGCTCGTCAATGTCCTACGTTCGAAATATTAAGAAATTTGAGGTAACATTGAAGTAATGGAGAGTGACATACGGCGTCGGTCAGCGGCACTAGGTCCTTTCCACTCCGGTCCTTGTGCCTTTTCCGGCTTTGACGCCAGGTGCGAATGATGAAGTAGACGAGAGCAGCTTCGAGGATAGTTCTAAAGGGCTATTCCCGCACCACTGTCAGCGCCGAAACTCAAACATGATCAAAGTCATCCATGCAAGCCTTTCCCTTTTCTCTCCGATAACATAAAGAATACATACATCATTTTGATGAGAAGCCACAATATACCTCCACAATATTCCACTCCCGGGCACTTTGTTTTGAAAGTCTACCAAAAGAGAGAGGGTCGAGTTGTAGTAGGACAAAAAGGCTGCGAGAGGTGCGACGAGGGGAATGACGCGAGGATCGTATGTTTCTTCTGGGGAGGGAGAGGTGAAATTAAGAGACATTTTGAGTATTGTATGCTGATTACTGGTTACTTATCTCAAGGAAGGTCGTCGTTCGGCTTACTTGGTTTATTGTATTTCGGTGCCGTTCACAAACGACGATTTCAAGATTCAAGAACCAGCAGTTATTTTGCAGAATTTTTAGGAGTGGTCATAGATATTTTATTCTTTGCATACGCATAGGCATAGACATAATATCAGTCAAGGCAGTAAAATGTCTTCCCTTGGCATTCCAACACACAACTATCCACTCACGACCACCTCCAAGAAACGACTTCCCTACGCCCCACCTCGCACGCCCACCTACGACCCGACCTCTCCGAGCACCTCGTCGCATCCGCACTCTCTGCCCTACAACTCTTCATCCAACGAACCAACCGAGTCTTCCTACTTCCTCTCTTCCCCTTCTGACCCTGCACCGAACCCCAACATCCCCTCCCTACGCGCATCTCCAACATCCACCCCGCTCTCGCTTCTCTCCCGTCTCTTCCGCAAACGCTTGCACCCTCTGTCGTTAATACCCGCCTTCATACTAGGCTTGTTAGCCGTCTCCCTGCTAGGACAGGGAGAGGCTCAGAACTTGCGATTCGAGGTTGGAGGGGTTGGGTTCTCACTGGGTAGCGGTGGTGGAGGAGCAGGAGGAGGTCAAGGTGGGGAGGAATACGTGCACCATGCGAGTGGACACGTGTTTTGGAACGGAAAGGGAAGGCATCCCATCTTCGGATTGGTCGCCAATGCGAGTCAAGCTTGGGATTTGAAGGTCAGAAGGCAGAGTAAGACGTTGGACCAAGCGGTGAGAGAATACATCAAGAGGAATGGGAGACGTCCACCCAAAGGGTTTGCTGAGTGGTGAGCCTCTCCATATTCATACAGTCAAGGTGGCAAGTGCTGAGGAGACGGTGTTGAGAGGTTCAACTTTGCGAAACAAAATAATATCGTGCTCATAGATGAATACACCCAAATCGCACGAGACGTCCATCCTTTCCTCTCTCTTCCACCCGCTTTACTCCAAAAGCGCTCAGAGCAGGTGCAAAACGAGCAGTACACCTTCACCCTCAACGTTCCGGAAGACAAAAAGGCGGAAGTTACCATCACTGGAAACCGGAGGGAGCTAGCGAGGGCCAAGGACTTGAAAGATCTCATGAAGAGATGGGTCAAGTACGTCCCAGGGGGAGTCAAGCTGACGATGACGGAACACGATGGACCGTCGGTATTGTTGGACTCTGCGCAGAAGGAGCGAATGTCCCAAGCAGCGCGAGAAGGACGTTGTGCGTCTACTCCTCTTCCCTTCTACGAAACAAGCAATCTGATTTGAAAATAAATACTAGTGCTGGCTGAGTCTGATTGGGAGAGAAAAGATGACGATGTAACTCAATGGGGGTTCAACCTCGCCTGTCCTCCCTCCTCCCGCCTGCGACGCGCTTACGATGGCCTGGAGAGCGGAGACGTTCTTCCTCGCGGACAATCATTCGTTTCAGACCAAGTTAAAGCGATGGACCTATGCCAAAACCCGGAATGGCAAATGTTGCACGGCTTCACCTCTTGGAAAGGACCTCGACCCGCTCTCTCTCGACCTCTATTCACAATGTCCAAGATGAGCCTGCACTCCGACATCCTCGTTCCGCCTCTGGAACAGTATCGAGACTTGGCGAGAACGGATACTGCGTGGGAGGAGAAGACCAGGAATACCACTTTCGTTTGGAGAGGTAGCACCACCGGCGTCTGGTTCAACCGAGATACTCGTTGGCGTTCGTCTCAGCGTATGCGTCTTTATTGGATGAAGACCGACCCGAATCCTCGACCTGTCACCTTCCTCTCATCCGATGGGTCGACGCGGAGAGAGAATGTGCCGACGAAGGAGTTGATGGAGAGATATGCCGATTTCGCATTTTCGGGACTCATGGCTCAATGCGATGAAGATGGGACTTGTAAAGCCGTGAAGGAGTTGATTAAGTGGGAAGAGAAGGGTATGATTTGGGATGAACAGAATTGGTACAAGTTTCAATTGGACGTGGATGGTAATGCTTGGTCTGGACGCTTTCATCGTCTTTTGAGTTCCAATTCTGCCATCATCAAAAGCACCATTTTCCCAGAATGGTTCGTCTGCCTCTGCTTTCATACGAAATAAAGGTACATGAGGCTGAATACATGCGAACAGGTATACAGATCGCATTCAACCTTGGTTACACTTCATTCCCCTCAAAGTAGATTATTCCGACCTCTTCGACATCATGGCCTTCTTCAACGGCGACATGGATGGAAAAGGAGGGAGGGATGACATGGCGAAGAAGATAGGGGAAGAAGGGAAGAAGTGGGCGAGGGAACATTGGAGGTGGGAGGATATGGAGGCTTATTTCTTCTTGTTGACTTTGGAATGGGCGAGAGTGATGGCGGATGATAGAAGCGCTTTCGACTTCAAAGGCTAGCAGGTTCGTTAGGACTTTCTGTTTCCTGGTAGAGCAGGGTTTGTTTCTCAACGGACTTTTCTGGGCGACGGGTTTATGCTTCGTTTTTTTGCATTCTTTACTTCGCAACCGTTAATATTCATCCAAAAATCGAACTGCAATTCCCTGCAATGGTCGTATTCATTGTCACTCCAGGATGTTAATTTTTCCTCTGCTAGCGATCTGTTTTCTGAGCTGACACATCTGGACATCTCGCCAGCAATCTCAACCCAGCTTTAGGCGCCTATCTGGATGGTCTATTAGACTCACGATTCAGTACTCGGTACTCAGCGTTCATTATCAACCCATTGTGATGTCTTGATGAAGGAACAAAGAGTGGACAAAAGGTCGATGCAGAGACATGGACGAAAATATAGTGATTCAACAGTTATTGATAGCATTTTGGCAGAATAACACACGCGAGGCGAAGTAATGTGAAACACCAATCATGGAGAGAGAGCTAGAAGCCCCTATTGTGCTACCTACGACACAACGTCCAATGAGTTTTCAATGGAAGGAGGATCACATCGAGGAGAACGCGAGGCCAAGTGCCATCGCCAATCCAGTCCAACTTGTTCGTAACATACTGGCCGGCGATCCGCCACCGCCATCGGCAGAGCCACTTGATCCGTCACGGTTGCAAGAGAAATTATTGGTCGAAACAGATCCATTGGCAGAGGTGACGTTTGATCCGCCCAAACACGTCCCCTAAATCCACATCACCTCCGACTTCTTGACTTCTTAATGAGGAGGCTTACATTAGCTGCTACTGCTCGCATTGCCCAGTTCTGAGGGAGCTGTCCGTATGGGAAGGAAGTTTCGAAGCCTCCTGAGGGAGAAGAGGCAAAGGTTGCGAAATCGCTGCCATCTGTGGAGTTGCCACCCCAAGCCTCCCATTCTGAAATATCGGTAGCACCCAGCCAACTGACGTAAAAGGTAAATGCAGATGTGTTGTATGTTGCGTTCGGAAAGGTGGTAGGTGTTGCGGTCCAGTTTGTCAGGCTCTTGAAGGTTCGATAAGAAGCTGGGTTGTTTGTCGGTGCTTCGAGCGAGGCAAAATGGACGTGGTAAAGTACTGTGCCATTCCTTTCATTGAAAATAGTTAGAAACTTGGCCACAAAGTGAGACAATGACGGCGCACGAGGCAAATTCGGTGAAGTATGGGCCTACAACTCGGACATTAAAGTGGAATAGTTCGAAACGGATCGCCAATACGTACGGGCACCCCATCCAATAAACACATTTCCATTCGGAAGGACCTATCATTTTTCTCAATGCCAATTCGCCTTTATTCGAGAGACGAACCTGCATGCTTCCCTGACTTTCACTGACGTTGTTATATGGGGGAATATACTCTTGGACAAGCGTAACCGTCATAGCCGTCTCGTCTACATCCAAAATGATGCCCCTTGCAGTTGGTTCGTCTGGATCACCACCTCCAATCGCATTATCGAAAAGACTCATCTGTCCGTTGTCCATCCACCTTGCGTCATGTTGGAAGTAGAAAGTGCTGCCGTTTCCCATTTGAAAGTCTGACTGCTTTCCATTCAATCGCCAAAGTACGGAACCATCTGTGTGCGAGACTTTATAGATAGCTGAAGGGCCGCGCATTGATATGAGGTAATCGCCTTTGGAATCTTTGTCCACCCTACGACTGGATTAAACGCGGACTGGTGAGGTAGGAAAAGAGGGACGAACGAATTAATGTGACAGCTTCGTCAGTGCAGAAATTAGCTCTTCCTTGATTCAGAAAGATATTGAACCCACTAATCATAAGCTGCGTCCCATGTTCAATTTCATCCAGAATAGAAATGAAAAACGGACGATCATCCTGCGACGTTCCTCCTCCATTCAAGCTAAAATATGATTCACTGATGTTGATGTGCTCCAGGCTTCTCCACTCGAAAATGGACTGGTTCCTAGTTAGGTCCACCTCCTGGAAAACACAATCCCAAGTCCATCCGTCTGTTGGGCCGCCGACTGAGCTCAGGTCTACTTGTGTTACTCTCCATGAGATGGGAACAACGGTGTTGTCGGACGTTATTCGAAATTCCTGATGGTCCTTCAGATAAATGCAAATGGAAAGAAACAAGGGACGAACATGGAAGTCAGCGCTGGCATATGAGGTTCCGTTGAGCATCCCCACTTCATGCAGAATATTATAATTTTGGTCGAGAATGCTTTTTAGGTGTCGTCAGCTTACCCGTTCTGTGCAAGGAGGAAAGAGGACATACTAGTTCAGGCCATTTCCATACCCCACGGTCGATACAGTTCCATTCCAAAAGGTGAGAACTTGCTGTCCATTGAACATCTGTGTCTGAACATTGAACGGGGCTAAGATGCTCTCTTCTGAAGCCCAAATCATGCTTCCGTTCTCCCTCATTACCAACGCCAGAGGATGCGGCGTATTCCCTCCCATATAACTCATCAGAATCGGGGCTTTGTAGGTGGCATCCGCGGCCTCCGTAAGGATATTGAACTGAGGAGGCTCCTTTGAAGAAGTGTAGAAGGTCTGAGTAGGATTCAGACCCATGCCCCCTGATTCGTAGGATTCTGAACCGATGGAAACCGAGTCGGCTCGCGCATGATAGAAGAATAGGAGGAGCTCCAGAGCAAAAATCATGTCGTGTTCCACTGAATTCGAAGCCGTTAACTTGGAGCTCAAGTAGCAGAGGAGAACTGCCTGGGATATTTATGACCTCTCCCTTCTTTTATTTGAATTCACTTGCGACGCATATGGTCGCTTCTGGTCATGAAACTGACGAAAGAAAACGAAAGAAGCCGCAAACGTCACTCCTGAACGCAGTACGGAATCTGTGTGCTCCACCGGCGGGGACGTTCTTTTCTGCGGATGTCACTGCCACTGGCATGCTCGCTGCTCAACGTAAACGTGTTCGATAGCCAGTATTGCTGGGTGCTGGGTGAGACAGCACCAGAGCAGTCATGGTCAACAAGTGCAAGAGTCCCGCCAGCCCAAACATCGCGAAAGGAAAGGATGCGGCAAGGTCCTTATTAATTCTAACCACAACCACAGAGTGGGAGATGACTACAGGTGCAAGGGCTCAATGTGATTTCGAAACTATTTGGTGTAGGTGTAATAACAAGAAACTAAGCATATATGTGATTGCTCGAGGCGACAGCAACCAATTTATTTGAGGAGAGAAGAATTTAGGACGGGGTTGGAAAGCACGAATTTTACAGGACATGACTCCGGAATGTAGAGAATTTTAGGCATTCACTACGCACCATCAGCGTGAGCAAGTCCCCAGAAGAGAGCAACAAAATGGACGCACTGTAACTGCTAGGTTCAATGTGATCGGGAAGTTCAGTTATGGCCACTTCGAAACGCGATTGAATCGTGTCCAACACTTGTTTGTTTTCGTCGTTCGACACGAAAGTGATTGCCAGACCTTTGGTACCAAATCGACCAGCACGTCTTTTCGCTCAAGTCAGTACTGCCATTGTGGCGAGACGATGAACTACTCACCCAACCCTATGTAGGTAAGAGTCGGCATCTCCGGGTGTGTCGTAGTTGATGACAATGTTAACTCGCTCCACATCAATACCTCTCCCAAAGATATCCGTGCAAACCTTCGACAAGTGTCAACATGAGGCACAAAGGAAGGGAGAACCGGCGTACCAGAATCCTCTTCTCAAAGCTCTTGAACTGATTATACCTCTTTAACCTTTCCTCCTGGGCCATGTGAGAATGAATGCAGATACTTGGGAAGTTGCATTCCCTCAACAGACGGTCGAGTTCCGTTCCTCGGTTCGCAGACTTGACAAAAATGCAAACCTAGATACGGGTATGAGAGAAGCGTCACGGTTGTTGCAAAGATAAGATCGCACTTGGTTGAACTCCAGTGTATCCAAAAGGTCATTCAACTTCCTGTTCTTTTGCGTCTCCTCCAATTTCAGGTAATGCTGTTGCAATCCGTGAAGCGTCAACTTAGTCTCGTCGTCGACATAAATCTCCAGAGGCTGTTCACAACCACATATAATCGTTACTACAAGGCCACGGTAAGGGAGAACAGACAACGCACATTCTGCATAAACTTCTTGCAAGTAGGCCTGATCTCCTTGCTGAGTGTAGCACTGAACATCATGACCTGTTTGTGATGAGGGGTCGACCGGAAAATCTCCTGAACGTCCTTTCGCATATCTGTTGTTGAATTCGTCCCGAGAAGAAGCATGAGTAAGTAATCGACCGTGAAGAGAACGTATTAGTAGACAGAAGGGTAGCCGTCGAGATTAGGCGTTTCGCTTCCAACGCGATTGATTGAATAGGATCATAGTAGAAATAAATAAGAATAAGTTAATTGCTTTGTTAATGCTTTACTGAAGTTGCGCGAACGACATGAAGAACAAAATGAAGAGAAAAGAATGGATGGATGAACTTCCAAAGAGGTTTTGATATCCTCAAGGGGTCCCAGAAAAGCTCCGAAAATCTTGATACACAATTCCACCGAAATGCAGTTCGCTCCATCGACCCGTCCAGCCTCTTGCGATGGGCTCTGGGGAACGATGCGAGTGACTGGTGTAGACGGACCGATCCGTATGTCATTGGACGATCCCAGATGGAAGAAGCAGATGACGGCAGAGTAAGACGGCAGAGTATGGTCCACGAAATGGTGCGCAACGTCGAAAGCTTCGAACGCCAGTCAACACAGGCAACACCAAGACTACACCGTCTTCTCCACATCACAACACCGACACCGGATCCATCCACCAACGTCTATCCTCCGCTTGGTCCAGCAGTCGAGAGCGTTTCGAAAGAGACCCATTCTTGAAGGAGAGGAATGGGAGAAGTTACTAACCGACTTGTTCCAACATCTTGTCGCACTCATCCAAAATGAAGTGTTTGACGCTCGCGCATTTGAGGACTTTGTCACGGACAAGGGCGTTGAGTCGTCCAGGAGTGGCGACAATGATATGCGGGCACTTCTCCTTATTCTTGATGACCTCAGCGTTCTGGTTTTGGTTCACGCCTCCGAAAAAAGACCTCTGTCCTGACGTCCGGCATATACTTGGAAAATCGAGCATATTCGTTCTTGATTTGATATGCCAACTCTCTCGTGTGGCACATCACGATAACAGAGACCTCTCCCGGGACAGGATCCAGCTGCTGGAGCGTTGCAATAACGAAAACAGCAGTTTTACCTAAGAATACTTAAGTCAGAAGAAAAGGAAGGAAAATAAGGACAAACCCATTCCGGACTTTGCCTGACATAACACATCGGTACCCAAGATGGCTTGGGGAATACACTCTTGTTGAACTGTCGTTGCCCTGAATTATCCACCATTCTCTCCCATCAAATAAAGAGGGACAAACCTTCAGAAGGATGTTCGAAACCCAAGTCACTGATAGCACGCAACAACTCAGGCTTCAAGAGGAAATCTCTGAAACCGGTGGAGTGAATTCCGACGTAAGAACCTTTCTGGTCTTTTCCCGCTCCGCTTGACCCATCAGCTGCGGCTCCGTTGGCGCTTTTGGAAGGTGCTGTGGCGGCAGCTGCCGCTGGGGCTTGTGGGAGCTCATCCTCCTCATAATCAATCAAATCTTGGAGTAAAATCAGCAAAAAAAGTTATACCAGGGAGCCAGGAGAAACTTACCCTCTTGTCCGGACATATTGTTGCGAGAAAAATAGAAAGTGGCAAAAAAATGTGACACGAAACGGTTGGTGGTGGTCGCGAAAAGTGAGAAAGAACAATGTTCATTGCCCTAACCCTAAATCCAGTCACACCCGCGACCTTCACAAAGGCTGAACCTCACTGAACTTGATTCCATTCCAACCAATGCCTAAACGCCCTCGAGCTGCTTCAGTGGCATCTTCGACCTCTCCTCCCACTCTTTCTACACTGCCGAAACTTCGAAAAAAATCTCGAAAACGACGCAAAACCACAGTCGAGACAACACCTGCCACTTCCGACAAGACCACCACTGAAACTACACCACCTACATCGGAAGAGAACGCGGTGGCGGTGGTTGCGTTGGAAAAGAGTATAGATAAGAAGGGAAAAAGGAAATCTAAAAATCAGGAGAGCTTACCATCGCTGGATGAGGCAGCCATGCCAGTCAAGGATGAAGCTGAGCCCAACGAGCTTCAAAAGGAGGTTTCAGACCTCAAAGCAGAAGTGGAAAGGTTGAAGAAAGAGATGGGTACGAAGAATGAGGTGCGTATTCTCTTATCCGTTTATGGAGTGAAGTGACAGTAATGATGGCTCGACGAAGGTTCTCCATAAGCAAACCACGCTTCTTGCAAATCTGCAAACCACCCTCAACTGCCCAATTTGTCTTGAGGTCTTGGTTCGCCCTCACGCTTTAACATGTGGCCACATCTTTTGCGCGTCCTGCCTGTCACAATGGTTTCATCGTTCCTCTTCTCGTCCCGGAACCCCGGATGAAAATGGGCGACAACGCGTTAACCGGAAACGTAATCTCATCTGTCCATCCTGCCGTGCACAATGTCACAAATACCCACCTCTCAAACTGCCCCTCCTCATTGATCTTGCCCACACCTTACGTCCCCATCGGGGCAACCCTCTTCTAGGTGGTGACCTGGCGGATGTTGGAGAAGGACAGGATGGAGAGGAG